>PVKA01000928.1:0-167008 GCA_004027165.1 Ctenomys sociabilis
GCATTTTTCCCCTTCTCTTTGTCATTTTGTATAGCACTGATCTTTGACCTTTGGTGTAGAGCTTTGGTGAAGCTATAACCTTAGCTTGTTATGAGATTCGGGTGCCAGTCTATTAAGTTTGAGATTTTCCAGGTATGCCTATCCTGGGTCTAGCTGTTGTGTTCAGTTCCTTTTTTGCTGCAGCTCCTTTGGTTCCCCTCTGTTGGTTCCCAGGGTCAGCCCTCCTGTGTCAGGCAGGGCGTTCCCCAGGTGGGTGGGCCTGGGCTTTGGTGGGTCTTCTGGGCTCACAAAAGAATAGTGGATGATCTTATTCACTGAGTAGGCTGTACTGAGCCGGCCAGCTTGTGCTGGGTCCAGCTCTACAGGCCGTAAGCCAAGAAGGCTGGGAAAGGTCCCTCTGGTGCAATGGGCCTGGAGCCCTCACTCACAGGCCAGGCTGTGCTGGGTTTCGGTCCGTAGTGTGGGACCGTGGATTGCTGAGAAATGTCCCTCATTCTCAGGGCAGTAGGCTGTGCTGGGTTTCGGTCCGTAGTGTGGCAGGCTTGGAGTTCTCACTCCAGGCCGACCTGCACTGGGTCTGGGGCTGTGGGGTGAGACCAGTAATCACCTGGAAATATTTCTATGGCACAGTGTGCCTGGAGCTGTCACGGGGCCACAGGAGGTGTCGGGCAGCTTAATCCCTGGGAAATGTATCTCAGGCACGACGGGCCTGAGGTTCTACACTCACTGACCTTTGATGCCCAGAGAATCGGGGAAATTCCCACTCAATCAGTGGGCTTTAGGTCAGGGGATCCGGGGAGGTGTTGGTGAGTGGGTCCTGAGGTTTCAGGCCAGTCACTGGCTTAGAGGGGTTGGGGACAGGGATCCACATAGCACGTGTGGGAAGAAGCCAAAGGCTCTCCCTCAGACTCACCACACTCTCACTGATCTGGGAAGCCTGGTGAGTCCTGTAAGTTCTCTCTCACTGGGCGAGCTTGGCAGGGGAACCAGGAGGCCGCTGGAGTCAGCCACTGTCTCAGGTTGGTCTCTGGCTGTTCAGGCATGGGCAGGATGGAGGAGGATGGCGGAGTCGGCCGCGCTGTCTCTGGCCGGTCTCGGGCTGGGCGGGGGCGGGCAGGATGGAGCAGCAAGCAATAACCAACTAAATACATAAAAATTGCTCAGAACTTAGTAGGTAAAAAGATTGGCTACAAATTTTTTTTCTTTTTGGTGGGGAGATAAGCCTTTTTGTCAAGGAGTCAGAAAATGAAGTACATCATTATACTACATTCTAAGTTATATTTACATGGTCTGATTTGATCTTTTGCCCAAACTTTCTAGTTAGGTATTACTTATGTCATTTCACAAGGCACATGCTCTTTTAATTTTCTATATTCCCATAGTTAATAAGTGATGAAATGGTGATTCATACCCACATCTGTCTGACTTAAACCTTCTTCAATTAATTTTAAACATGTTTTTCAAAGTAGGGTGTGTAGTCTTTAAAGATTCAGTTCAGTATCTTCCTGAGAAAGGTGCAGCACCTTCCAGTAAATTCAATGTTGAAATGAATGCATCACATGATTCATGGGGTAGGTGCCCTAGCTAAGAGAGTTGGCTGTGTTTTCTTGACCTGCCTCTACCTTTGCTTCCTCATCTGTTAAACTCAATTAACAATGGGAACTTTACAATAACAAATAAATCAACGAAGCAGAATAGAGAACCCAGAAACATGATTTTGTCTGCTCACCTGATTTTATAACAAAGTGATACTACAGTATAATGGGGAAAGGGCAGGTGTTTCAATAAATAGAGCCAATTGACTAGAGAACAGTATGGAAAAAAAAAATCTCTACTTCATATCATACTTCCAATTCGATATCAAATGCACTGAAGATTTAAATATGACATATAAAGGAATAAAATCTTTAGAATAATGGAACACATTATTACCTTAAAATAAGCAAAAATGGCTGGCCAGAGAGCTCAGCAGACTAAAGTGCCTGCTTAGGCAAAGCCCAGGGACCAGGGTTCAACCCCAGTACCACATGCTGAGCTGGGCCCACCCCAGGTGTCCACTGAGACTGGGCGTGGTGGCACACACCTGTAATTCCAGCCCTTGGGAGGCTGAAAACAGGAAGATCACTACAAATGCAATCTGTGTAGTGAGATCCTGTAGACCCTGTACTATTTTTTAAAAAAATAGAATAAGCAATGATTAATCAAACTTATGAGCAATAGTACCATAACACAAGTAAAATAGGACTGTAAGAAATAAGACTAATAAAAGATTAAGATAATGAAAGACATTATTAAGAGACTGAACAATCTACAGAATTACATACAATGCAAGGCCCAAAGACAGTAAGCCCAAAAGCCAACTTAAAAGGCAGATTGTTATGCAGATTAAGTCAATTAACACAGGTTTACAGTAGTTTGACACATGCTATATGACATTGCTCTCTGAAGTGTTCAGAACCAACTTCTAGGACTCCCTATTTAAATTTCTGTCTTTTTTCCAGCTGACAGGCCTCAAGTGTTTGGTCTGGAAGACATGGGAACTATAGCAATGAAGCAAATCTGAAGAGTAGAATTCAAAACATATGATTTAACAATAGATAGACTAATGTTTATTTTCCTAGTAATTCAGTGTTTGCTGTTGCTTTTTGCTGTTCATGCTGATAGGAAAAGTATAAACCGAGGAACAATGGCTCAGTGTGAATTCAGCTCAAAGAACCAAGCAGGACTGCTTCATATTTGCTTCTCTGATCCTTGTGTGAAAGTCATTAGAAAAGAGGTAGAAATAAAAGGAATAAGAAGAAGTTAAATTATCACTATTTGTAGATGATATGATACTTTACTTCGAAGACCCCAAAAATTCCAACAAGAAGCTACCAGAATTGATACAGAAATTCAGTAGCATAACAGGATACACACTCAATACTCAAAAGACAATGGCATTCCTTTATATAGATAACATACACTAAGATACACTGAGAGGGAAATATAGAAACAATACCTTTTACAATAGCACTGCAGAAAATGAAATACCTTGGAATTCACTTAACCTAGGAAGTCAAAGATCTTTTCACAGAAAATTCCAACACCCTAAGAAAAGAGATTATAGAGGATTTCAGAAAATGGATGCTATCCATGCTCCTGGAGAGGAAGAACCAACATTGTGAAGATGCCCATACTCCCTAAATTGTTGTACAGATTTAATGCAATCCCTATAAAACTGCCATCAACATGCCTCCCAGACCTAGAGAAATCATTGCTAAAATTTATTTGAACCACAAAAGACCTAGAATAGCAAAGGCAATCTTGGCCAACAAAGACAAGGCAGGAAGCATCACAATTCCTGAACTGAAATTATACTACAAAGCCACTGTGTTAAAATCGACATGGGATTGGCAATAAAATAGACCTGAGGATCAATGGAATAGATTAGAAAGAGCAGAAGCATCTATGAACACACTCAGTGGTCTGATCTTCGACAAAGGCGCCAAACAAGCTTACTGGAAGAAAGATAGCCTCTTTAACAAATGGTGCTGGAAAACTTGGCTTTCTACATGCTGAAAACTAAAACTTGACCCAGCTCTATCACCATGCACTAAGCTGAAGTCAAAATGGATTAAAGATCTAAACATTAAAACAGAAACACTCAATATCCTGGAAGAGAAAGCAGGAGGAACTCTTGAAGACATAGGGGTAGGTAAACAGTTTATGAACAAACATATATTTGCATGGGAAACACTTGAAAGAATCAACAACTGGGATCAACTCTTCTTGAGAAGTTTCTACACATCAAAAGAAATTGTTAATAGAGTGAAAAGACAACCCACAAATTTTGAAAAAATCCTAACTAATAAACAATCAGACAAAGGTCTGCTCTCTAGAATACATAAAGAACTAAGATATATTAGGGGCCTCAAATTTAAAGACACACTTCTCAAAGAACGAAATTAAAGAAATGAATAAATATATGAAAAAATGCTCCACATTGCTAGCCATCCATGAAATGCAAATTAAAACAACACTGAGATATGATCTCACTCCAGAAAGAATGGCTATCATAAGGAAATCAACCAACAACAAATGTTGGAGACGTTGTGGGGAAAAGGGAACCCTTCTCCACTGCTGGTGGGAATGTAGACTGGTGCAACCATTGTGGAGATCAGTGTGGAGACTCCTCAAAAGAGGGGGACTGGAAATCCCATTCAAGGAGCTATGCCCCTGCTGGGAATTTTCCCAGAGGAACTAAAAACATTATATCGTAGTGATATATGTGCACCTATGTTTATAGCAGCACAATTTGATAGCCAAATCTTGAGAACAACCAAGATGTCCATCACATAAGGAATGGTTGAAAAAGATGTGGTATTTCTATATAATGGAGTATTACTCAGCTATTAAGAGTGATAAACTTGAAGCATTTATATTGCAGTGGATACCACTTGAACATAAAATTATAAGTGATATAAACCAGACACACATGTGCAAATATCATATAGTTTCCATAGTATAAGAAGTCAAAAGAAGAATACAAATAGAATTGTACAATTAAAAATAATTTAGTCAGATAATGATGGCAAACTGAATGGCATATGCTACAGGGTACTAATCACCTTTTCTTCTGGATGGTTAACAACTTAAGTTCACCAATCAAAAAACTGGAGAAATAGAAGGGCCTCAAGGTCAGCCAACACTTTGGCCCTAGCCTTTCAAGGTCAGTGAAGACTCAGGACATAGGTGAACCTGTACTGTAACATCATGAAACTCAGTTGAGCCCCAAATTTTTTGATCGAGGAGATCATGGACCCATAGAGGAAAGAGATTGATGATCTGTAGTGTGCTTGGGGAGAGTCACATGGAGAGAAAAACTTTCTCTCAGGCTCTCACAGAGAGCAAACTGGTCAAGCAATGGCCATGACTCATCCACATGGATGACACAAAGGATCTACAGAATAAGGTACAGGATTACAAGATAAACCCTGAGGGGACTTCACTGACCTCATCAGAAACAAAAGCTACATCTTTTGGTATATAGGTCTTGCTCTATCTCAGTCTTAACCATCCAACAGAAAAGTATAAAAACGAGGTATATAAAGCAGGGCCATAATAATAAGTTGAGCTGTAAATGGCTATAGTCAACAACTTCTTCAGATAACTCACTATTATTGTGGACTGCTGGACTGTGTTGGATTGTGTCACAGAGTTCTGGCACCTATAATGGTTTAATGACAATGGAGTGCCTATCTTTGACAGGTCTAGACCAAAAAAAGGGGGGATACAAAGGAAGAACCATGATGTGTGTGTATAAACAGTACAGTTACAATAAATATGCTGTGTTTCTGCATAATTCTATGAGAAGCAAGATTTGCACTAATAGTGGTTGGACAAGATATTATGTCGGCTTCTAGTACTATGGACAGACACTAGGAAGATAACAAGGTAGAAAGTATTAATTATTGCAACTGTGATATAATTCAGCTTTAAAAAAATGAGATAAGTATGCAGCTACATTCTCTTAATTTACTGATAAGAGACATCTGCTATAATAATGTCTGTAAGTATAATAGCATGTATGCACCTTGTATAATACCAAACCATTATGAAAACAGTTTGCAATGTATTAATTATCAATCTGTCCTGTTAATTTGATTTGAAACTGTCTCATTGCTGTTGGTTCTTCAATAAAAATAAAATAAATTCAACCTTTTTTATTATTCATTTATTACTTATAATATACTTTTGCTTTCTGAATTCTATGTGATTTTTTGGTGGCTCATGCAGTTTATAGAGTTAAGTCCTCAGCCCTGTTTATTTTTTTGAGGCAGGTTCTCACTAAATCACTAAGATGCTCAGCATGGACTCTAACTTAGCACACTCCTGTCTCAGTTTCCTGTGATGTCTGGATCACAGTCGTGGGCTGCCACAGCAAGATAAGCACATTAATTATAGGTAATATATTTTACCTTGCATGTTACCCCAAGATATCATCAGATTCGTAAATGTTTCATTTATTATTGAAAAAAATGTAAACTTTAGAGTTGTTAGGGGCAGTGTTTTTGTATTTTTCATTTTGTCAAATCAATCATATTATTCAAATTTTGTATCATCTTAAGGAAATTTTTTGATTATTTTGTATATTACAGAGAAAGAAATGTCCTCTGTGATTTTGGATTAGTCTATCTCCTTAGAGTATATGCCATTTTTTCTTTATATCTTTTTATATTAGTAGGTACATACTACCTTGCAATTGTATTATTTTAATGAGCCAAGTCTTTTGTCATATGGTGTGAAATCTTTCTAACAGCTCTCTTTTGCCCTTGATGTATTTTAACATAATCATACCAGTACTCATTGGCTTAATATGCTCAGGCTATATCTTGGATCACATTTTTTTTTTGCCCTCCCTGTTTGACTGTTTCTAATTTGTCTTTAGTAAGCAGAATATATCTGGACACTGTTAAAAATCTAACCTATTACGCTTTTCTTCTTCATTGGAATACTTGAGCTGACTGAATTTAGAATTTTGAGTGTATCTTATGCTCAAATCCAATGCTTTGTATTGGCCTGTCTGGCCTGACCAACTTTCCTTTTATTTGCTTTCCTTTTATTCCCCTGTGGCGTTGGATGATGTATTCACTGTTTCTATTCTTATTTAATCTTCCTGGAAATTCCTCATGTATGTTGAACATCCAAGGCTGATGCTAACCAGCACCTTTATTCTTTGGCTAGAAAATACAGGACTTCAAGACATTTTATTTTCTTTTGTTCACCTCAGATTCATATATTGCCACTTCAGATTTATGTTACCATTTATACTGTTTTTCACTTCAATTGTTCTGAAAATGTTATAATACAGGACTATTATTATTTTATTTGTCCAGTGTCCATTTGGACTTACCTACATATTTACCACTTTGTTTTTTCTTTCTTTTTGCATCCCAGTCCTTCTACTGGGAATCATTTTCCTTCCTCCTGAAGTACTTTTTTTTTTAGAGTCTGCTAGAGGTGATCCCTTTGCTTCTCACCAGTATATACTCATTTCACTCTCATCCTGGGAAACACAATTTTCTGGTCCAGCAATTACTTCTTTCAAAGAGTGAAAGACCTTCTCTCACTGTCCTTTGTTTCCACGGACACTATTGAGAACCCCGTTGTCCACCTGCTGCTTTGCCTAAAGGTGATCACTAACCGATTTTAAAGTTTGTTCCTTAATTTCCTGTAGTTTTATATCATATATTTAGTTGTAGACTTCTCTTTATTTCACTGGAGATTTACTGAGATTCTAAAACTTCAAAATTAAAATGTTTTCCAGTTCTAGAAAATTCTGAGCTTTCTTCAGGAGGTTTTTACTGGTTGATTGGTTGGTTAATTTCTGTTTATTGAGAGGGGATCTCTTCGGCCCAGACTGGTCTCAAACTCATGAACTCAAATGTTCCTCTTGCAACCCTCCAAATAGTTGCCTCTGTAGGTACATGACACCATGCTCAGTTCATTAGCATTTTTAATAATCGTTGTTTGCCTGACCTTTTTGTTCTCTATCTAAACTTGTAATGTCATGGCAGATTCCTCACTCTAGCCTTTCCTTCATCTATTTAATCTCTTTTTTCTCTTGCTGCATGCAAATGTCTTCTGAGTGATCTAAATTTTCTTTCTTTTCCTGCATATAATCTGCTAATGTATGTATTCATCATTTTAAAATCAAGCTCATTGATGGATCATTTATATACAATTATATTCCCATTTCAAGTATATAGATTCCTGAATGTTTATAAATGAACATGCAATATATTACTAAATGACTGTGTATGACACACATGTGTAAATATCATATAGTCTCCCTAGTATAAGAAGCAAAAAGGAGATATACAAATAGAAATGTACAACAACAACTGAAAGCAATTGAGTCAGATAAGGCAAAGTGAATGGCATATGCTGCAGAGTACTAATCAGCTTTTCTTCTGGATACTTAACAATCTAAGTTCACAGATCAAAACTGGAGAAATAGAAGAGCCCCAAGGCCATCCAACATTTTGGCCCTAGCCTTTCAAGGTCAGCGAAGACTCAGGACATAGGAGAACCTGTACTGCAACATCATGAAACTCAGTTGAGCCCCAAATTTTCTGAACAAGGAGATTATGGAGCCACAGAGGAAAGCAATCGAAGTTCTAGAGTGTGCCTGGGGAGAGTCACATGGAGAGAAAACTTTCTCTCAGGCTCTCACAGAGTGCAAACTGGTCAAGCATTGGCCGTGACTGATCTACATGATGACACAAAGGATCTACAGAGTAAGGTAAGGATTACAAGATAAACCCTGAGGGAACTTTTCTGACCTTATCAGAAACGAAAACTACATGTTTTGGTATATAGGTCTTGCTCTATCTAGGTCTTGACCATCCAGCACAAAAGTATAAAATTGCAGGGCCATAATAATAAGTTGAGAGCTGTAAATGGCTATAGTCTATAACTTCTTCAGGTAACTCACTATTGTTGTGGACTGCTGGACTGTGTTGGATTGTGTCGTCGAGTTCAGGCACCTAAATTGGTTGAATGACAGTGGAGTGCCCATCTTTGACAGCTGTAGACAAAGGAAGGGGTATAGAAAGGAAGAATCATGATGTGTGTGTATGGACAGTATAGTTGGGATAGATAACGCTGTGCTTCTACATAATTCTATGAGAGGCAAGATTTGTACTAATGGTGGTTGGACAGAATATTATGTCGGCTTCTAGTACTATGGACAACCACTAGGAAAATAATAAGGTACAAAGTATTAATTATTGAATCTTTGACATAGTTCAGGTATAAAAAATAAGATACATAAACAGCTACACTCTCTTAATTTACTGATAAGAGACATGTGCTATAATAATGTCTGTAAGTATAACATCATGTATGCACCTTGTACAATACCAAAACATGAAAACAGTTTGCAATGTATTAATTTATCGAATCCGTCCTGATAAGGTGTGTTAAAACTGTCTCATTGATATTTGTACTTCAATAAAATAAAAAATAAATAAATAAATAACTGTGTATGAATATAGTTGTCCAAGCTTTGCTATGCTTATTATTCCTACTATTCGCATTACATCACTTTTTAGTCTTAATCCATTTCCATCCGCATTTAAAGTGTATTTCTCATTATATATATATATAGCATATACTTGAGGCTTGCTTTTTACAATCAGTCTGACATTCCTTGCTTGTGATTAAATATACTGCTTATATTTAATATAATTATTCACCTTTGAATGTCATTTTACTACTTATTTCCTCATTATTTTTTCTCATCTTTTTTGTTCCTTTGTCCCTTTTTTTCTTGCCTTATTTTGTGTCATCCAAATATTTTTTTAGATTTCCTAATAATTCTCCACTGGCTGTTCATTTCATTTTTCAGGGGGAGGGGAAAGTATCTACAGGGTGTTCAGGGTCTCACTACTGGATTGAACTTAGAGTGATCTGCCTATTTACAGCCTCCCAAGAGCTAAGATTACTGGTGTATGCCCAGTCTCAAATGCCATCTCAGCATGCCCCAGTCTCAATTGCCAGAATGGCAGGCCTGAGGAATGAACCCCTGGGCCCCTATGCCTGCTAGCTATTTGGTCAGCCCTAGTTTCATTTTTCAATAGTTGATCTAGCAATTGTACATATTTATCTTAACCTACTTATAGTTAATATGAATTGCTTCAGAAAAATTTATAAGCCTTTCACTATAATTTCATTTACATTCAGCATTCTCTGTGTTATTGCCATATCAGTTAAAATTCCAAAATTAGAGAGAAAATTTTCTGTCTAAGCTATTATATATTTCAAGGCATCAAGAAAATAGTGTGTAGTCCTTCTAAAATTTGAAGATTTAGAGAATAAGAAGCTAAAAAATTTTAAAGTAATATGTTGTTATTTACATTGAGAGAAAAACAAAAATACCCTATAATAAAAGTGAAAACTCAAAACAAAAACAATCAATCCTACTTTAGGCAGTAAATATAGTAAGCACAGTAAATACTAGAAACCTACTCAAGACAAAAACATTCATTACTATTTTGTGGCTGTGATTCAGAAAATCAAATGATACAATTACATATTCGGTACTGGTAGTTTGTATGTTACTTTTACCAAACCACTTGCCATTTCTGATGTTCTTCATTTCTTCTATCCAAATTACCATCTGGTATACATTTCCTTTGGGTAGAAAATTTCCTTCAATATTCCTATGAAGGCATCTAACAAGTATATCACCAAAAATTTTTCCACTCCTTTCCCAAACTAGCTATGACTTAAAGTGCATTATCTATTGAGTATTTTTGCATCTATCATGAGGGAGATTGGCCTGTAGTTCTCCTTTTTAGTTGTGTCTTTCCCTGGTTTTGGAATCAGTATAATACTTGCCTCCAGAAATGACTTTGGGAGGACTGCTTCCTTTTCACTTTCATTGAAGAATTTGAGGAGTGTAGGGATTATATCTTCTGTAAATTTCTTGTAGAATTCAGCTGTGAATCCATCAGGACCTGGACTTTTCTTTGTCAGTAGGCTTTTTATTATGTTTCGTATTTCGTTGGCTGTTATTGGCTTGAGAGTTGTTATATCTTCTTGGTTCAGTTTTGGTAATTTGTACCTTTCAAGGAATCAGTCCATTTCTTCTGTGTCTTCTATTCTGTGAGCATAAAGATTCCCAGAGTAACTATTGATAATCTTCTGAATTTCCACTGGGTCTGTGGTGATTTCACCCTTTTCGTTTCTTATTGCATGTACTTGAATTTTTTCTTGCCTCTTTTTGATGAGATTGGCTAGAGGCTTATCAACTTTATTTAGTCTTTCAAAGAACCAACTTTTTGATTTGTTGATGCTTTGAACTATTTTCTTCATCTCAATTGAATTAATATTTGCTCTAATCTTTATGATTTCTTGCTATCTTTGCGCTGTGGGTTTTGTTTGCACTTCCCTTTCTAGATGTCAGAGGTGCAACATTAGGGTGTTTATTTGTTCCTGTTCTATTTTCCTAATGTGTGAGTTCATAGCTATGATTTTCCCTCTAACAACTGCTTTCATTACATCCCATAAATTCCAGTAAGTTGTGCTTGAATTTTCATTGATTTATAGATATTGTTGAATTTCTTGTTTAATTTGTTCTGTGACCCATTGATTGCTGAGTGGGTGTTGTTTAATTTCCATGAATTTAGTGGCTTTTTCTGGTTTCTTTTGTCATTTAGTTCCAGTTTCATTGCACTGTGGTCAGACAATAGGCATGGGATAATTTCTGGTTTTTTGCATATACTTATGCATGACCTCTGGACTAGTATGTGGTCTATTTTGGAAAACGATCCATGTGCAGCTGAAAAAAATGTGTATTCAGCTGTGGTTGGGTGGAACACTCTGTATATGTCTATCAGGTCCATTTGTTCCAAGCTCTGGTTCAGTTCTGCTACTTCTTTGCCAATTTTTTGTCTGGTTAATCTATCTTTTTGAGGTAAGGGGGTGTTAAGGTCTCCTGTTATGATTGTATTGTTAGATATTAGGTTTTACATGGCCATTAAGATTTGCCTTACATAGTTGAGTGCTCCTGTGTTTGGTGCATAGATATTTATGAGCATTTCCTCTTGCTCTTGAATTTTTCCCCTGACTAATATGCGGTGGCCTTCTTTGTGTAGTTTGATCCTTTTTGGTTTGAAGTTGAGACTGTCTGAGAACAGAATTGCTAATCCTGCTTTTTTCTGAGGTGCTGGGGCATGTAGTATTGTTTTCCATCCTTTGACTTTGAGCCTATGAATGTCCTTTTGAGGACATTCTTGTATACAGCATATTGTTGGATTTTGTTTCTTAATCCACTGTGCCAGTCTATTTCTTGTGTATAGCATATTGTTGGATTTTGTTTCCTAATCCACTGTGCCAGTCTATTTCTTGTGTATAGCATATTGTTGAATTTTGTTTCCTAATCCACTGCCAGTCTATTTCTCTTAATTGGTGAATTTAGTCCATTTAGATTGATGGTTATAATTGAAATGTGTTGCCTTATGTTTGACATGATTTGTACCTGGTGTTGTTTACTCCTTTGTATCCTGTGTTCAATTGTCTGTCCTGTTCAGTGGGTTCCTTCCATTCTCATATATGGGATCTCTCTCTAGAACATCTTTCAACAACCTGTGTAGCGATGGCTTTGTCATCATGAAATTCTTTAGTTGTCTTTGTTATGGAAGTATTCACTTCTCCATCAAACTTGAAAGAGAGTTTTTCAAGGTATAATAGTCTGGGCTGGAATTTATTTTCATACAGGACTTGAAGAACTCTGCTCCATGCTCTCCTTGCCTTCATGGATTGTGTAGAGAAGTCGGCTGTAATTCTGATGGGTTTTTCCTTTGAATGTGATCTGCTTCTTCTGTGTAGCAGCTTTCAGAATATTATTCTTGTGCTGGATTTCTGGGATCTTGACTATTATATGTCTCGGTGTGTTTTTACCTGTTTTGAAATTATTTGGTGTTCTGTATGCTTTGGTTACGTGAATGTTTGACTGTTTCCTCGTATTTGGGAAGTTTTCTGCGATTACTTCCCCCTAAATTCTTTTTATGTCATTTGTATTGACTCCTTCATTCTCATTGATGCCTGAGATTAATATCACATTGTTCCTTTTGGCATCATCTTGCAGGTGATGGATTATTTTTTCCTGCATTCTAGTTGTTTTTAAGACATCCTTTCTCACCTTTTCACTAGCTGCATCAGCATCTTCAAGATCTGAAACTCTGTCTTCACTTTCGGTTTTGTAGACTTGTGATTGATATTTTTAGTTCTTCTATATCTCTTTGACTCTACTTCTGTCATTCTGTTTCTTTTCTGCATTGCTCATTCAAGGAATCTGTCACATTTCTGATCTCCTCTATTTTTTTAGCCATGTCCTCTTTATAGGTAGTTATTAATTCTTTTTCTGCAGTTTCTTCCAAGTTGGGTTTCCTCTGTATATTTTCAGACTTGTTTCTGTATTTTAGATGCTATGATTTCAAAGAATTCTTTGTTTTCAAAGAATTCTTTTTTGATTTCAGAAATTATTTCTGCTTTGAGTTCCTCATGACCTTTGTCGCACTGTTTCTTTGCTTCAGACTCTGTTAATTCATATGTTTCAGCTGAATAGTGCTCTCTGCACTTGTTTTGGGTGAGCATTGGTTTTCCCCCAGATGTTTCTGGATTTGTTTCTTTATTTCAGATGCTATGTATTCAGAAATTTCTTTTTTTTTTTTTTTGTTTCAGGAATTAATTCTCATCTGAGTTCCTCTATACCTTTCTACTGTTGTTCCTTTGCTTCTGTATCTGTTAATTCATTCATTTCAGCTGAACTAGTGTCCTCTGCACTTATTGGTGATTCGAGGCCTGAGATTGCATTTTTCTCCTTGTCCTTGCAAGTCATTTTGTATAGGACTGACCTCTGACCTTTGATGTAGAGCTTTGGTGCAGCTATAGCCTTAGCGCATAATGAGATTCGGGTGCCAGTCTATTAAGTTTGAGATTATTCAGTTATGCCTGGCCTGGATCTAGCTGTTGTGTTCCGCTTTTTTTTTTCTGTAGCTCCTGTGATTCCTCTTTGTTGGTTCCCTGGTCAGGCAAGCATGAACCAGGATATAGAGCAAGTAGTGAAAGTTCCCACTATCTCTGTCTGGCTTTGGGTGTGGATTCTGAAAGTTGCCAGAGTAGGCCCTCATGTCTCAAGCAGGTCGCTCTCTAGGTAGGTGGGCCTGGGCTTTGGTGGGTCCGTGCTTGAGCTGCGTTGGGTCTTGGCCCCGGGGTGGAACCAGGGATCTCTGGGAAATGTCCCTCTGGCGTGGCTGGCCTGGAGCCCTCACTCACTACCTGAGCTGAGCTAGGTCTGTGGCCCCAGGATGGTTTCGGGGATTGCTGGGAAAGGGGATCACTGGGAAAGTTCCCTCCAGCGCAGTGGGCCTATAGCTCTCATAAAGTACATTGTCTAATGGAAATTAATTATCTCAAGCTGTTATTTTTCTGTTTTTATTTTCCATTTTAAAAAGTGTTATTGGGTGTAAAATGCCACATTGATAGATATTTTCCCATTCAACATTTCAAAAGTAACAGTGCTTCTGGCCTTTATTATTTGTTATGAGAAATCAGTTATTAATCAGATTACTGTTCTGCTGGACACAATGCACCATTTTCTTAGGTTACTTTGGATATTTTCTCTTCATTTTTGAATTTCAGTTATTTGATTACAATGTGGCAAGATATGTTTTTCTCTGTATTCATCTTCCTTAACTTCTTGAGACTGTAAATTAATTTGTAATGGATTATTGTAATTTCTTTCTTCATTTTAGAATCTCCTTCAAATCCCTTTGCAAGAAGACTTCAGATTAAACCTGCATGTTTCACGGTCCTTGAGGTTTGAATTTTGTCTTTTTTATTGTCAGAAACTGCAAAAACCCAAGATATTCTACAGTACAGATGCTCAGAGGAGCAGCTCCAGTGTCCTACCAAGCCCTCTTGTTCATTTTTCCTCAGATTTTAGCCTTGTATTAAGACCTTGACACATTAGATTAAAAATTTAACATTTAGAAGATAGTTTGAGAAACAATCTACTTTCTTCAAGAAATTAGCTGCTTTCATCTTTAAATATGTGTCCATATAAAATAAGATTTGCCTGCATACTTCAGAATATTTTTATTAATAAATAAGAACCTACATTTACTAAACAGCTAAATATGAAATTCTAGAGATTTAAAAGTTTTTTTAGAGGTTGTTTATTCAGTGATATTTTAATCAGAAGAAATATAAGAATATCCCCTCGTGAAAATGAAAACTTAAAAAAATTACACAGAAAGTACTGGAAAATTACTCTAGCCTTTTGATATGGTTAAGTCCATTTTGTGGTTAATGGTTCAGGAGATCAAATGAAGCCGTACAATTTCCTGGATAAATTGATCTGAAAGGCATTTTGCAAAATAAAATAATGGAATTCCATACCTTTTTGATGTTCATTTAAGCTTTTCATAGAACAAATAGGAACTAAAGGAGGAGCAATATTTTCATTGGGAGAATATTTAACAGAAATTTTATTGATTTAAAATTAACATTTATGGGGAGAGATGGCTAACAAATACATAACCAAAAAAACTTTTCACTTCTTTGTCAAAAAAGTATACCATAAAGAAGGATAAATCTGAGTCATTTATAGAAAAATGGGTGAATGCTGAGATCAAAATGATTCAAGTGGTGTGCATCAGACACAAGGGTGAATGTCATGTGGCAGCTCTGACATGTCAAACCCAGCGTATAAACCAATTAAAGAGCAAAACAAAAAATAGGGATGCAACTCTTTTGCAGAAGGGAAGGGGGCTGAAAGAAGGAGATGGGGCTGGGGATTAAAACAGAATTTTGAGATGCTCTGTACATGCTCTGACTCCGCACGATGAATGGCATCATTTTGTGCTACAAATATTACTAATAAAAAAGAAAAAGTTATTTACCAGAGCTTTTTGATACATGGAACATTGTTTGTATGATAAAGTTTCAAATATTTTATTCTTTCAATGGGTATAAATTTCATTTTTTATCAAAAAACAGATAAATCAATGAGAAATATTTTAGCAGGGTAAAACTGTCTCCTAACTTTTATTCCTTTTTTCCAGGCTGCTTTCCCCACCTCATGACAGATCTTGACAAGAGAGAATCAGAATAGCCACCTAGCAAAAAAAAAACTTGTATAAGAGCTTTCAATTAATTAGTGTCCAGTCACACTGGGCAGCATAACAAAATAACTGAGCCATTGTCCCTGGTGCCTGAGCCCTGGTTCAAAATATCTGGATGTCTCCTTTAGAATGACACAGCTTCTTTATTATGAAGCAAATTTTTTTCTCAAATGAGTTAATAATGTAACCTCTAAATGTCCCCAATACAGCTTTTTCTTCTTGTTATGTCTATTCTTAAATAATTATACTTCATATTTTATTTATTTATTTATTTTTTTTGGTGGAACCAGGAATTGAACTCAGGCCCTTGTGCTTGCCAGAGAAGCACTTATTCCACTGAGCCATTTTCCTAGCCCCTTATACTTCATATTTTATTACTAAATTTCTTTTGATGTATTTAGTACAGGGTCTTACTACACAGTCAGGACTTGTAGTGATCCTCCTATTTTCAGTTTCCCAAGCTCTGAGCACAGGTTTGTGCATACAACCACATCCAGTTTCAGTCCACATCTTAGTATGCCCCAGGGGTGGGGATGACACAGCACATTGAGGACCAAACCCCGGTCCTTGCACCTGCCTAAGCAGGCTTTAGTCTGCCCAGCCCTATATTTCTAAAACCATAGCCTGACTACTGTCTCCTCAACATAAGCAGTACTCTCTTCCTGTGACTTCCTCTGTCCCCCAGCATTTCAATGCCTCCTCCAAACCATTGCAGGAGCCCAACTTTGTGCCCATAAGTGTCATTTAGTATATGGCTTGTGCCATTAGTGGTGACCCCTGGTAACCCTGGGCAAATAACCTCAAGATCCACATAGTACGTTACTAGCTACTACACACTCTTCAAAGCCAAATCACCACTACCACCCACTCAGGTGGACAATGGCTGGGCTGTGGCTGAACTGGAGAATGAGGAACTCTTAGGGGCTAGTCTGAGAACATGAAGCAGTATAAGTGAGTCATGTAAAATTCCTGGGATGAGAGCAAGGCCTGTCCAGCAGGTGTCTGGCCTGGGTGTTCCTCCCTGTTAACTGAAGCATAGCAGCTCTTAAAATGGTTTGCTTTCAGTGTTCTAAGCAAAACATTGAAACTTTGAAATTTCAGTCCCATGGTGTTCACTTCCCCTCTTTTAATTTGGACAAATAGGGATGCAGACTACACTGGGTTGTCACTGCCTCTCCCTCAGAGAGGACTGGTCCCACTCAGTTCTAGATTTGGTATGTATGTAGGTGTTTTTTCTTACTCTTCCATTGTCCCCTCTCAGGACCCCACTAACTATGCAACTTCTAATTTGGTTTTGGCTTCATCTATTCGGTGGCAAATTTATAGGGTTTCCAATAGTGTTGGCAGTAAATAACATTATTTCTTACGCTAGGTGGTAGATATTCAGATTTTCATATAATTAGTTTACTATAATTTTACTTATATATAAAACATACATAATTTAATATATTAAATATTTCACAATATAAAAACTGAAAATGAGAGTAATATAGATAACAAATAAAATTACCTTTCCTTTCCTAAATTGACAGAAATTAAATAAATGATAGCTCTCAATGATAGAAAAGTACTCATACATTAAAAGTGTAAATTGGTACAATATTTACGGAGACATATTGATACAGCTGTCAAAAGTACATCTTTCTCTTTATGATCTTGCTTTACAAATATATTCTATGTACTCACCCAAAGGCTGATCCCAAAGGATATTTGATGAAGCTCTAACTAACACAACAAAAGATTGAGAATATTTAAGGAACCAGCAAAGATGGATTTATTGACAAGGGAATAGCTCTGAATTACTTAAAAAAAGAGTAAGATAGTTCTTTGTTTATTGATTAAAAATGAATTCCATAATGCTAAGTGAAGATGTAAAGAAGGAAGAGAAGTGGGAGAGAAAAACAGAGAGGGAATGAAGAACAGAAAACTCCCAAAGAAAAAGGAATAGTGCTCTCAAAATAACAACAACCTGAGCAGAGCTGCATTAAAGGACATGTGCAAGGACTAGAAGGCAGCTAAACTGGAAATGCAAACCCTAGTGGGGTCCTGGAGAACAATGAGTTCTGTGCTCAAAGGTTTGCTTTTAGCATAAAGCAAATAGAGTCCTTGAAATATGTTAAAGAAGAAAATGGTTGGGTCCAAATCACTGAACTCCACAGCAGGAAGTAGACAGAGACTGGAGGTGAGGAGGCCGATGTGGAAGCCAGGAGTAAGATGGCTGGGACCCATGAAGCCCCCAGCTATGAAGGTGAGAAGAGGAAAGAGTCAGAGCTGTTTCTCAGGGAAAAAATGTGTTTGCTGAGAGGGCGGCTGCCATTCACACAGAAAGGGAGCCTGAAGGACTGCTAGTTCTGACAGGGATTGAGTACAAACCACTATGGGAGAAGTCCAGAAAATAACCCACAATTTGAAATAGTACAGTGTTATTCAGTTTTACTGTATGTGTCAATATTTTTCCACATTAAGTCCAAAATTTAATTTTTAGAAGATCAAAAGTGACACAGTTACAAAAAGGCAAGAGTTGGTTTGGTTTGGTTTGGTTTTCCAGGACATGTTCTGAGTTTTGTTGTCATTGTTTTTAAACATCTGATAGCAAGTCTCAGCAGTGATTTATTCATGATAGAATCAATTTGAGAAAACTCCCAAGTTGCATAAACTGGCAAACCACTGAACTTCTCATTAAGATGCAAGAGAAAAAAAGACCAAATGACATATTTAACACAACACCAGCTAATACGTCAAGGATAATTGGAGAACTTCATTAATATTTAAACATAAAGTCAAGAAACTATGAATGTGGAGTAAAAGGGTAAATCTAAAGGACAGTGGAAATAATATTAAAACCTCCAGTCCATTTCAGAAAGGTATCTTGGCAAACCACAAGTCCTGATTTGATATGTGGAGCTCTACTCTGCTGCTGAGGGTGTAGCTTTAGTGGCAGAGCATTTACATGTCATGTGCATTCATCTCTGTGTAGGAGGCAGAGGGAATTTATGTTTCTAAGATAATTCATGTTTCCTTTTTGCTTTTAAATTATTCTAAGCCTTCTATTGATGTGGCAGCTGTCTTGGATGGAGTCCATTGGCATGATATAGGAATATGATAGTTAGAACAAAGGACATGTTAGTTTGCTATTCTCCCATCTCTAGTCACCAAGAGTATCCTCAGAAGCTGGAGGGCATCAGAATTGGAGGAAAAAGAGCCATGGAAAGAGGAGAAGTTGCTGATGCAGCCAGAATGAGAGAGTATACATTTGCTGCTGTAATAACGCCATTGTTATGTTGGCTCCACGAGATCAAAATAGGACAGTGAGAGCTGAAACTGAAAGGCAGCCAGCTCTACTTAGCTATGGGAGTAAATGTTACCTAAAGCCTGGGCATTATGGGTTCAGATAATCTCCTACTAGGAATCCAAGAGCACCCAGTCCCATAGAGTGCTGTTTAAGACATACAGACAGACATAGAGAATTCTAGGAAATTTTTTGGTGTGTCTAACAGGCCTTATTTTCTCAACCTGATTAAAACAAGGATTAACAAGTTTAATGTTTATAGAGTTGAATGTGACTTTAAATGCATACATTTGTTTAATCTAAGGTTGTTTCAATGACTAATAATTTATGTAAATTGATAAAGGCAAGTGCTTTTGGAATGTGAATCAGCCCAGTATTTTAAAAACTAAAATATAAAATTTCATAAATATATGTATAAAATGTGATGTTGGAGTGTTCTATTTTTAATAATCACACATTTCTAGACTACTCTAAGGAGCCTCATTTTAGTAACATTTCACTTGAAGATAACAAGCAGGGAGGAATATTGACTCTTCAATAGTGTCTTCTATCTTTGCTGTTCACTAGAGACACTGAATTACAGATTACAGAGGGAAAGGACATACATAAATAGTTAAACACCTAGCATTCCATGTGAGAAGATAACTCTCTCCGAAGGCTAATGTGATTCAGAAATCCCATGGTGGTTCTCAGCAGGTATTACAGGGCGGAATCACCGGAGCCCTCAGCAAGACCTCAGAGCCCCTGACTCAGTCCCAGGCCTGCGTTCCCACACACCTTTCTGATACGGTAGAGCACCTTCCCTGTGTTTTCACTGGCCATCTGCTTTCTACCAATTCCTTTCATTTTTCTTTCTTCCCCTTATTTATAGACTCTATAAATAATTTGTGAAAGATTATTAAAATATTGTTATATGCATTGAAAATATTTTTCTCATTTACTTACTGTTGTGCATAAGCTGAAGATTAAGCTTAATGTTATGAAGGCTAATTGCCATTGCATAAATTTAGCATATTTACAAATACCTGATTGGAGCATTTCTTGTAGTTAGCAGAGATAAGTTTTCAACTAAATGAAAATTATTTAAATGGTTGTCAAAATATTTTGGCACACCCGTCAAGTTTTTCATTGTTAACTCTGATGCACATTACCAGGACTCCACAAAATGCTAAAAATTCCACAATCTCTTTACTTAAAATAGGGACTTCTTTACTTACCATTGTTTTTAGCACATCATATACATATTCTGTCCTTTTTTATTTGAGATAGGAAAACAAAATCTCATGCATCGCTCTCATCTCATTTTAACTGAAGAGAAAGGCTCTTCCCAGGTATTTCAAGTGTAAGCTAATAGGATGATATAAGTGGCTTACCACTGCTTTGTTTTCTAGAATTAATTCTTAGATTGTTCAGCTCATTCTCTCCCATAGCTGGTCTAGTTAGACAACAATCCCTCTGACATCTTCCTTGGGGTTGTTGATAATGGAGTAGAGAGGTGGAGTGTAGGGTGGAGAGACAGAAGTCTGAGGTCCTAGGGCAGCAAAAAGCAAGAAACAGAGCTCAGGAAGACCTGCTGTCTCTTGTAAATTCCCGTAAGCTGGGATACAAGGCCACAGATAACAGCCTTTTCCGGGAGGCACCCCTTCTGTTCTTTGATAACTCATCTGCGATGTTATTAGCCAGCACTGTGTGAACTTAGGGTTTGGTGAATGCTGGAAGGCAGAAGAGATAGTTTATAATCACCAAAATTAACTCTGCACACTGTTTAGCCTGTTTTTAGCCCTCAATAAATGTGAGAAGTTTCTGGGGCTCTTGGCTCACTTTGAGCAGGAATGAGCTCCTGAAACCTTTGAGGCTATATTAATTCAGTCTTCCCAGTAGTTTCTCTCAGTTCCAACTGATAACATATAACAGTGGATCAAGGCTCCTGGTGTCAAAAGTGGGTCAGTGACAGATAAATTTCATATTACTTTAAGTGAAATTCTGCATCACTTGTAATTTTTTGCTTTAATTCTAATTTGTACTCTTTAAAAATAGGGTCAGCAGTGAATAATTTTCACACATTGACACATCACTTTTCCCAGCCTTCTTTTAAATTGGTGGGTTTTTTTTTTCTTCTGATGTTTTCCCATTCCTCTCTTGTAATTGGTTATTTATTTCTGTAATAACTTTTCCAAAATGATTTCAAGTGAAGGCAAACATGAGCTTGCTTGCCAGGAGCAGGTCAGAATACAAAGTATGGCCAGCTAAGGAGAGGTTTTCTGTTGTATTTTGCTTTTTGGTTCATGTAGAATGTTGCTACAACTGGCCTTTAACTCAGCCATTCTGCCCCAGCCTGCTGAATGCTGAGATTACCACCACCCCCAGCTTTGTCTCGGGGTCTTTCATTAGACTGCAGTGAGAAATTGGCTGGCTCTCCGGATATTTAAGAACATGTATAATCCAATAATTAAAAAGTACATAATCTAAACAAAATCCTTAGGCAAAGGTTCTAAACAGACATTTCTTCAAAAAAGATATATAAATGGCCAGTGATTGTGTGAACAAATGCCCCACATAATATTTGTCATGGAGATGCAAGTCAAATTGACAATGAGATACAGCCTCGTACTATGATAGTTATGATAAAAATCCAAATGATAGCCAAGTGTTAATGAAGTTGGAACCCTTGTACACTGCTGGCGGGAATATAAAATGGTGAAGCCGTTTAGAGAACTCTCTGGCAGTTCTTGAGATGGTTAAACAGACAGACTGAGGATGGAATGAGGATGGAGCACATGTTTAGCATGCACAAAGCCAAGGGTTCCCTAACACCAGGGAAACAAAAGTTAAGTAGAATTAAGACAGGCCTATAGCACTAGGGAGGCAGAAATCAGGAGGATCACTATAAGTTCGGGCTGCACAGTGAGACCTTGCACAAACAAAAATGATAGGCCCATGGAAATTCTAACAATTGATAAATATGAGTAATAATTAAGTTATGTGTCAGCTTAAGTCTCATGGTACACGGATCTATAATGAGATGTCATTTTGGTTGTGTCTGAGTGTGAGCCTCATCTAATCAATTGAAAGCTTGAGTGAAACAAACAGCCCAAGAGTTAGACTGCAAACTCCTGCCTGCCTGCTTGAGGTCCAGACACAAATATGGCTGCCAAGCCTGACTGGAGAGCCTCCCAAGTACTGAGGAACCACTGCCTATTTAAAAAGGACTCCTATTACAGATGGCCTCACAGGTCACAGGTGTATGGCTGCCCCTATCACGGGGGTCATCCTCATGTTTGCTGTGCTCTTCTTTGGCCTTGGTTTGGGGGAGAAGCTACAGAAGAAATCCCCAGCGGATGTGTTTAGACGCCCCCAAATATTTGCTGCTGGGATCTTATCTGGTGAATCATGACCCCAGAGAAAGGAACAAGAGCTTATTAAAGGTTCAGACTTCTTCAAAGGAAAGTGAGTACACTGGAACCTTGGACTATGCAAAACGCTGTACTAAGAACCCAGGATCCAAGGCACCGGCAAATGGGCTGCATTTGCTTGTGAGACCATGTATCAAATAAATAAAAGTTTAAAAGAATTAAATTAAGACAGTTTAACGGAAAAGACAGGAGGGAAGGAGGAAAGCAAAGAGGTGAGAAGGGCATGTGTAATGACACTAGAAACATAAATATAAAGCAAAGAGTAGGACTCTGTAATACACAAGAACTCCAAAGACTCACTAAGGAAAATATCAAAATAAAAAATCTTCTGCAACTATAAGCAGGTATTTCATAGAAGCATTAGCTCAAATGGAGATAAACATGGTAAGCTGTCACCAGAGAGTGTTATATTAAAACAAGATGTCATTTTATACTTATTTCAGCAAAATTAAGAAGAATGGCTACACAAAGTACTGACTAGAATATCAAGCAATGGTAACTCTTATGCACAACTGGTAAAAATTAATAAGTTGGTTTGAATACTTTGGGGAAAGAAACAATATATATATATATATATATGAGTTTTAAATATTTAAATAAATAAATAAACTTCTGCAACCCAGAAGTTATTTTTGGGTGTGTACCCTAGAAAGATAGGAGAATGTGCACACAGATTTAGGAATAAAAGCGTTCATCACAACACTGTCAAACAGTGAAAAAATGATACCTATCATGGTGATGATTAAATATATCGTGTATACTCACACAAAGACTGTACAACTATAAAAATAAATACCTGAATAATAATTTAAAAATCTAGAAAATTATGAAAGAAATTTTCTAAAGCTCAAAAACTTACTGAATACATTCCTATGTGGGAAAACATATGGATTATTTAAATTACTGAATGCAAATAGAAAGTTGTGGAATACTAGAGTAAAGCACCATTTGTACAGAACTCTAAAATAAACAGGACCAAATATCTATTGTTTAGTGACTCATAGGAATTAAATGTGCTTTTACATGGAAGTTACATATGAGAACCAAAGTCAACAAAGTTCAGATTAGGAAGACATGGGCCTGGGGTAGGGTCGTGGAGGAAAAGGTCACAGAGGAGCTGTAGTTCAGTCAGTAATGCTTGGTTCATACTCTAGGCGATGAGTTCACTGGCATTTATCTCATTCTCATGTTTGTAAAATACAACCATGTTGCATGCATTCTTTTGTAGTGGTAAATTTTACAGAATAAGAATTTAACTTCACCACAAAATTATAATATTGTTTTTGCTGAGATGGCTATTCTATAAACATTTAGGGGGGCTGGCTAGGCCCACTTTAAGGGCGGGTCTGGTGCGGCATGTGGTGCTGGGGATCAAATAGTGGTCCCCTGTGCCTAACTGACTTGCCCAAACAGGTGCTTTAGACAACTGAGCTATCCCACCCGCCCTCTATAAGCATTTTTCTAAGAACTGAACTTGAAAGAGAGCCGTGAGTCCAGAAGGCAGTGCTCTGGACATGGTCTCTACAAACGCTGCCTGAGCTCAGCCCCAACCTCGGAGTCTTCTCAGAGTCGCTAGCACAAAGTTATCATAAAATGACAGACCCAGTCCTCCAGAGCTCTCTGTCACTTTTCCATTTGGTGGCTCACTTTTCAGTGTAATTTTTATCTTTAAAATACCTCGGTCAAGGAGCAGGGAGATAGCTCAGTAGAATAAGCACTTGCCTAGCAAGCGCAAGGTCCTGAGTTAAATCCCCAGTATAGAAAGAAAGAAGGAAAGAAAGAAGAAGAAGAAAGGAGAAGAAGAAGAAGGAGGACGAGGAGGACGAGGAGGAGGAGGAAGAGGAGGAGGAGGAGGGGGAGGAGGAGGAGGAGAAAGAAAATACCTTGCTCAAGAAGGGATGTGGGTGAATGCTGGACTGTGTTGGATTGTGTCGTCGAGTTCAGGCACCTAAGTTAGTTGAATGACAATGGAGTGCCCATCTTTGACAGGTGTAGACAAAGGAAGGGGTATAGAAAGGAAGAATCATGATGTGTGTGTATGGACAGTATAGTTGGGATAGATAACGCGGTGCTTCTACATAATTCTATGAGAGGCAAGATTTGCACTAATGGCAGTTGGACAGGATATTATGTCGGCTTCTAGTACTATGGACAACCACTAGGAAAATAGCAAGGTAGAAAGTATTAATTATTGAATCTTTGATAGAATTCAGGTATAAAATTAAGATACGTAAACAGCTACACTCTTTTAATTTACTGATAAGAGACATCTGCTATAATAATGTCTGTAAGTATATCATGTATGCACCTTCTATACCAAAACATTATGAAAACAATTTGCAATGTATTAATTTATCAAACCATCTTGTCAAGGTATGTTAAAACTGTCCCATTGATATTTGTACTTCAATAAAACAAAAATTTAAAAAAAAAAAGAAGGGATGTGGGGTTTATATGGCTCTTGACTGACAAGTGCCTTATGACTATATCTTCAATAAACTGGGAAGTCCCATTCACATATTCTGAAGGAAGGACATAAAAGGTTGTGTTTTTAAATACAAAGTTTAATCATACAATAATGGTTTTGTTACCAAATATGCTGGACGATAGGAAAAGGGAAGTTTAAAAACGCATTTGACTTAAGTAATCTTGACTCAGCTTGGTTTCTCTCCACTGTCACTTGTTGGGTAACTGTGGCAAACATCCACCTTGCTACCCAACTCCTCCCTCAGCATTCATGCATGGCCATGGCCCTTCAGTATTCAAACCAAAGTCTTCCTCCACCACTTACCATTTGCTACCAACAGGGTAGTGAACATGAGCCTTAGGGGAGCGCAGGCGGGGGTTTGATCAACAGAACACAAATAATGGTAAATAACAGGCATCCAAATCACAGTCAACCCAGGGAGCAGAGCTAGATACTAAGTTAAATACTCGTTAGCCCAAATGCTCAGCTCCACCACTCTTTAGTTGGGTGACAGTTGATACACTACTGAAACTGCCACATTCCTAGCTTTCTAATCTGTTTAAGCAGTAAATATGTCTACACCCTTGGGTTTTAATTGCACTTATAAATTATAAATGCTTAGTATACACTCCAATATGTGGCTCCTTTGCACTGTGTTCTTTCCAGACATTTGGTAGAGACAGGAAGGTTCACTTGTTCATTCTTTCATGCAGACCTCCTGACATTCTTTTTCACTGTGGAAGCGATTTCCTGAGCCATTACAGCCACTGAACCAAAAGCGGGCACAGGAGTTGACCTGTCTGTCATAATACCACCGAACCACATAGTCTCCGCAGTTCCCAGGCTTCAAGGGTTCCAAACATCTCTGACCTAGCGTGAGGAAAACATGGACAGTATCACCAGGGTTTTCCTTGTACTGAAGTAATGAAATATAACAGCCTATGAAGTGAGGTAAGTAAATTATTCCCTATGCACACTGACGGATCAATTAAGAAAATTAGTGAAAGAATTCAATAGTACTCAAAATATTGTGCCCACCACCTGAAACTCTACTGTTAGATATTTATTCCTTTGGAAACAAAAATCTTTTCATTTTCATGAAATACCATTAAAAATGTAGATTTCCCAGGAAGTATTATAAAACTTCATTGACTAATACTTTTGTGGGGAATAACTGACAGATGAAAGATGGGACTGCTTTCGTTTACTTTGAATTTTATTTAAAATCAGCTTAGGAGGTGAAGGAATAAGACCTCAGCTTTCTGGAGTACATTCCCTTCGGCTTAGTCATAGAGAATCCCACTATAGTCATAGCGTGGCTAATGAAAGAGGAAAACCCTTCAGGTTCCTGAAAAGTAAAATGAGCCTCTATACCATATTTTTTTTTTAATTTTTTAAAAACTTATTTACACATTTGGTATAGGGTCTCGCTTCACAGCTTGGACTCATATTGATCCTCCTGCCTCAGCCTCCCTAGCGCTAGGACTACACCATGATGCCTCATTTCAGTGGCTGGCATAGCATGGAGACCAGCACAACATGCAGTACCAGGGATCAAACCCAGGTCCTTGAGCTCGCCAGGCAGTCACTTAGACTGCTGAGCTACCTGCCTAACTCCCACAATTCTTTTTTAAAGGATAGCTCTTAAAAGACACTGAAAATACAATGTAACTTCTAGTATTAGTTTAGAAATAAATTCCAGAAATGCATCTATTATAAGAAAACAAAAGAGCTGAACTTCACTAATAAGTTCCTTTCATCACTGAGTTTATCATTTATTAAATCCATTTTTATAGGGCAGTACTCCCTATTGCCTTGATTACTGCTTACTACATGAAAAGGAGATTCCAAGGAAATAATTTCCAAAACAAAAGACCAAATAGATAACTGCTATCTAGGGCTGTTATTTGTGAGATAGCTGATATGTCATAAGCCTTATGTCTCTGTAGCAAAACCAACCTTTCTCCATTGATTTAGAATGTATCTTGAATCATTCACCAATGATTATGTTAAATATCAATATTTATTGAAATTACCAATATTAATTATGATTGATAATGATTAATAATTTCCAAAAAATTAACTTCTAAATCTACATCTTCTACAAAGCATCTTTAGACAACAATGCAAAGAAGCAGACTTCAATTACTTCTGTTCTTAAAAACAAACTAAATGACTTAGTTATGGCACATTTATGGGCGAGGATATTAACTCTTTTACATGTCTTGCAAAATATATGTATATAACGAGTCTTCGCTATATCTGCTAACTCCATGGAAAACATTAATGGGAGCAGAAAGTAAATTTCAGGTTTTTCTTTTTTCATATCCTCAAAGGAAGGGCATGTGTTAGACAGCATAAAACAGCTGGGAGTATGACAAATGCAGCAACACAATCTTCTCTGAAGGTATTCAAATCAGAATAAGAATTTAAAATATTTATTATAAAATTTATTGTAAAGCCAGCCAGCTTTATATTCTACATATAAGTCGGTGAAAAGTAGCTTTTGTCTCGCTGTTCACAGCTGTAGTGGGTGAGATTTAAGACACCATCGTTACAGGGCCTTCCTCACATGGGACATCCATGGTTGGAAGATATTTCTTACCTTTGTACAGCAAGGTTTCTATCTCTGATGTCCCAACAGGACCTGGAGTTCCGGTTCTCATATCCCCAGAGGTGCTAAGGGATGGCACAAGAGTGGGGGCAACCTTGGAGGGGGCAGTGGTGGCCAAGCCTTCAGCCCAGGTAGACCCAAGGGACTCATCTCCTTCATTCTGGCCTGCAAGGACAGTGACCTACGTACACACACATATACATAATCACATTTTTGCTTTTTATAATACCAAGTCAGAAAAGCTGGTTTTCTTGGGGGAATGCTTAAAGAAAAATTCAGCATTGCTGTAATAGTCTGGTACTATTTCAAATGAAAGTTCAGGAAATAGTGCCCCTCCTCTATGCCATCCACCCTTGGAATATACCTAGCTTGTGTATTTTCCCACCACTTTGTGTGGGGCTCTGCACACGCCCACATACTCCCTGCTGCCAGCCAGGGCTGCTCTTGGGCTAAATGCTAACCCTAACTAAGCTCAAATGCCTCCCAAGAGATCTGCATGCAAGGTATAGAAGATGTGAGGTTGAGAAACTTATTGTCTTCATTTTCTTGCTCAGTCTCTCCTATGAAGAAAACATCCCGGCCCCCTGCCTCGCCCTCAAAAAAATTATGGCCTTTTTCTCTCAATTTCCTAATACTAGAAATCTTACAAATGCATCCCAAGTCAGCTACAATAAAACTCACTCATTTTGAGACTGGAAATTGGGGTGACAGAAAATAATATTGTGGTTGGCACAAAAACACTAATAGCTACTGCTGTTGCCTTTCACTGCTTGCCTAATCTCAGATGAAAACATCATTCCCCTGCCCTTCCTATCCAGAACCCAACTAAGCCCAAATGCTGTAGAGAGCTTAACTTCTAAGAAAACTGCCTGGCATCTAAGTCTGAAAGGATGATAATTTCAAAAGCAAATGTTCAGGACTTAAAATTTCTAGGTTTCATTGAAATATATTCTGTGTAGCGAAACAAGGAAGAAAATTGTTTTGCATTTTAAAAAGGAAAGTCACGTCAGTTTTCTTGACCATACTGTCAGGTGCAAGGCAAACACTGTGTGAGGAAAATTGTGCTTCCTTTTTCCCTTTGCATGCTAGCTACCAAGGGCTAAGCCCGTTGTTCATCTAAATTGTGATGCTCTATGGACATTTGTCCTCTCAGAGCCCTCTCTTTTTAGCTGTATGCTTTTTGTATATTTAAAAAGATGAACCGATACATTAGGTAGTTCTTCATGCTTTTCTTCCCAGGGTTCCTGATGTATGACTTGGCTCTATGACTAGCTGTCACCCTTCGCTATCCTCTGCCATTTAAGCTGCCATTTAAGCATCGACACACACGCACTCACACACACACACATACACACACACACACACACACACACACACCAAGGGGGAAGAGGTGATTAATTCTGTTATGTATGTAGGTTTCTGCAGTTATTAAGTACTAACAGCACCTATTTCTATTGCAGTTGCACATGGGTCCTGTAATTTCTCACTGGCTCCAAAACACAACCTTTGGTAAAAAATGAAGACAAAACTGTGCATGCCCTTAAGTTGATCCTGTGTGGAACATGAGGATTGGAATGCCAACTTCTGGTGCATTAACAAGATAACTTTAAGACTAGTTAAAGTCCCCAACTCCAGCAAATATTTCTCCAGAAACGAACACCGCTGTGGTTTGGGGTTTTCTTTGCACACACATCGTTTTGAGCAAGAAATAAGAGTTTAGGAAGCAGCTTCTCAAAGGCAGATCCCACAGAACATTGGCCTCAGCTTCAGACATGCTGTCTGAGCAGCGAGAACATTTCTTTGAACATTCTGGGGAGCACAGCTCTCTTGAAGGGCTTCCCTTGGCCTTTCAAATCCTGACTGTTGAAGTTTCCTGATTTATTCTCTGCTTCTTGCAAGTGTAGGACTAATTGATTTCTTTCTCAGTTCATAATCATGTAGGATTTTTGATGCCTGTAATATGACACCTCACTTTAGAACAAGTATAAACTCTTTCATTAATAAAATTTTGAAAAAAAAAATAAACGGGCCAATGAGATAGCTCAGCAGTCTATAGCACCTGCTCAGGCAAGCTTCGGCAGCCTCAAGGTCCGCAGTTCAATTCCCAGCACCACACGCCATGCCAGCCCACGCCAGGGCAGGCTGAACTGGCCATAAAAAAAGATTGAAAAAATTTTTTGCTCTTTTGGATCAACATAATTTCAGATTTTTACAAAACCAATAACTGTTTAATTGTACAACTACTGTGATATGGCCAGCCAGGTAGCTCAGCAGACTAAGGCACCTGCTTAGGCAGAACACAGTGGCTGGGGTTTGAGCCCCAGCGTCCTGTGTGGGCCCTGCCCCCAGAGCACTCTGAGACTGCAGTTGAGACTGGACATGGTGGTGGGCACCTGTAATCCCAGCACTCAGGAGGCTGAAAACAGGAGACTCACTACAAGTCTGATCTAAGTAGTGAGACCCTTTAAACCCTGTACCAAATACATTAAAAAAAAAACTATTATAGTATGTGAGTTTTATAATTTTTTCCCTACTATAAAATCAAACACGTTCGCTGAAAGGAACCTTATAATACATAAGTAAGCAAAAGAAAAGAGAGAAAATAAATATAAGATATAATTTTACCTATGAGATGCTATACCTACTAATTATTGATACATTTTTTCCTAGGGTTTTTTTTTCCCCTATGTGCATAGAGATCTTTTCAATCTTTTATTTATTTGGTGCAGGGTCTCACTGCACAGCTTGTACTCAGCCTCCCCAGTGCTGGCATTGCAGGCGTGTACCACCATACCTGGGGTTCTGGGGCTGGCCCAGTTGGCACGTGGTACTAGGGATGGAACTCAGGTGCTCGTTTTTGCCAGGCAGGCGATAAGATCGCAGAGCTATCTCCCAGCCCAATGTGCATAGATTTTAAAACCAAAAAAAAAGTATATATTTGGTTTTCCATATGAGATGCTACTTATTTTTCCATTTAATATGATCATAGCATATATTTAATTATGACTATAACACTATTTTAAATATAGAATATATATAATTCAATGGCCTTTAAGAAGCTTTATTTCCTTTCTTCTGTCCTATATCTCATAGCTATTTTCCAGGTTAATAAACATATGTAATTAAGTCATTTGAAAAATGTTCTCTCCAAATATATATATATATATATATATATATATATATATATATATATATATATTTTTTTTTTTACAAATTTACACACTCACTACCTATCCTGAGCAATCACATTTATTAGCTATCTTGATTGATAAACTAGATAATTACCCAGTTTGGTGGGTGAAATTTTCTCCAGCTGATACATAGAGCCCTGCCATAAGCTGACTCCTCCACCAGTTATACCCTGGCCTTCACTCCTCTCTGCCCTAACTCCAGAGCTGGGGACACCTTTCACTGACCTCTACCATTTGAGCTGTTCTACTGCATTTTCTTTTGCATTTCTTCTTCCTCTTCATTCTCTCAGGCTCTTTCACAACAGCCCAAAGAAAAGCTTGTCCCTACCTGTAAAGTTTCCAATAACCAATCTGGACTGATCCTCCTTATACTGGTAGATGCATTGTGTCAATTTAAAAAGTTTAGAAGTTTCATTATGTGACTCAACAGAAAGCCATGATTCTTCATGTATAAACATCCTCATCCTTTACAAGAAGAGGCATTGACTCTGTGTAAGTTCTATACTTCCAACCCCAGGGTATTTTGTTTACCGTATACAGAGGGGAGAGAGGCTGGCTAGAAGCCGCAGCTGCTGCCCTTCCCTTTGCTCTTCCCTGTTTTCTGCTGCCATGAACTGGTGCCCTCTGCCATGTGCCTCTCTGCCTAGAAGCCATCTGAGTATGGACTAAAACCTCCACTAACTATGAGCTAAATAAAACTTTCCTTCCTTAATTTGGGGTGTCAGGTATTTTGTCCCAGGAAAAAATAAAAAGTAACTGAGACAGAATCTGGTGCCAGGAATGGGCTCATTGCTGTGACTATACATGGCAATGCAGAGCTTTAAAAAAAAATGGCTTATAGAAAGAGATTTAAAAAAGGTTTAGAGATGGCACCTATGAGCAAAGAGCTGGAACGCCCTCAGCTCCTCTGTATGAGAGATTCTGATCAAAGCTCATAAAAGCAGAATATTGATTAAAAAAAAAAAAGTCTGCCTATAGAGACCAGGCTGGGAGGTTTCTGCTGGGAAAAAGAACAACATTGGTTGTTGGGCTGTGAATGATTTGTATTACAGTTTGACAAAAAGTTTGTTTGCATTTTGCTCCTGACCAGAGACTTTGCCTAAGATTGAGATTAAGCACAGTACACTAGTTAATTTTATGCACACAAAAAAACCTCAAGATGGTCAAATGCTGAGGCAGTGACATGGCTATTGTTTGGGGGTTTTAGTCAGATATATGTTGAGAGTCAAAAACAAAGAGTCCAACAAGCTGATTGAAAATGTTGTGAATCTGGCTAGAAAGGAAACCCCCAAAAAGCTATAAAGATAGAGCTGAGATGTCCTGAGGACATCACAAGATAAAGCAGGTTCTTACCCTTTACAGCCTCAAAATCATAAGGGTGAGAGACTTTGCTTTGAGAAAAATGCTGCAGAGCCTCATGTTCCAAAATAGAGGTAGTGGCCATACTAGGTTCCAAAATAGGGACAGTGGCCACATCAGATTCCAAAATGGTGCCAACATAAAAAAAAAAAAAATTGTTCCTTGAAATCAGATTCAGAGTGCTCAACAACCAGGCACTCAAACCCTACAGCTAAGGGAAATAACCTGACTACTGCTCCAGCTGGCAGCAGCCCTTGGCATCATCCATGTGGCAATGGTTTTAGGAGCATTCAAAATAAAACAGATCTGAGGTTAAAAAGGCTTCCACTTAGATTTCAAAAGGTCTGAGAGGCCAAGCAGTGTGCCCCTGAGAGGACAGTATATAAAGCAAAGAGTAAAAAGCCTATTCAGTAAAATCCCAAAAGTTTAAAGAAGCCAAAAATGTAGATTGTCTGAAAAAAAGCTACAGTTAAAAAAAAAAAAAAAAAAAAAAAAAAAAAAAAAAAAAAAAAAAAAAAAAAAAAAAAGCTACAGTGTGAAAACAAAGCCAGCCCCACAAAACCCATGAGCTCTACCAACAAAAGTGCCATTGGGGTGGAGGCTTTTGGAGCTTGTAACTCATAACAAAATGCTTCAGATGTTCCTGTTTTGGTTCCAGTGGTTTATATCCTGCTTATAACTTTTAAAATAATAATATCTCTCTTGTGCCACTAAATGTTAAAAGTATTTAACTTTTCATTTGCAAGGGGCTAAGACTGCCTTAGATCTTAAAAGAGACTTGGAACTTAGACTTTTTTCAGCAATGCTAAAACTGTTAAGACTGACAACTATTAGAGATAGAGTAAAATGGTTTTTTGCATAAAGGGATGGACATGAGTCTCTGGTGGGGGCTGCCCAGGGACAAAATGTCATGGTTCTAAAATTACACAATGTTTAAGTTGTAAAATGTAATAAGCATGTCTATGTACCTAAAAACTGGTTTGAGAAAATGACTGGTTGCCAAGTTGATGGGGGTAGATTATACTGGTAAATACAGTGTCAATTTAAAAAATGTAAAAGCTTAATTAAGCGACTCAGCAGAGAGCCAGGATTCTTAGTATATAAACATCCTTATCCACTGCAAGAGGAGGGTGTGGACTCCGTGTGAGTTCTACATTTCCAGCCCCATGTAGTTTATGTACCATATAAGAGGAGGAGAGAGAGCCTGGCAAGAAGCCACAGCTGCTGCCCCTCCCTTTGCTCTTCGCTGTTGTCTGCTTCCATGAACTGCTGCCCTCTGCCATGTGCCACCCTGTGTAGGAGCCAGTTGAGTATGGACTGAAACCTCCACAAACTGTGAGGAAATAAACCTTTCCTTCCTTAATTTGGGGTGTTGGATATTCTGTCCCAGCAACAAATGAAAAGTAACAGACAAAACAAGTTGCCAAGTCGATAAAGAGTGTACTGTAGTGGCCAATACATTGTGTCAACCTGGCTGATCAACTCATTGGTTCCACACTCTGGGGAGGTCTTGCCTCAGAGTGACTCAGCATAAAGAGGGCCCGTAAAGGGGTTAAAGAAGATTGGGCAGTCCATTTCCTCAGAAGAACTTCAGTCTTTGCAGTCAGCTTGGTCTTCATCGGCTGCCTTGCAGCTCACTCTTCAGCCTTTGGCTTGGATCCTTCAACTTCTGCCACAGACTCTTCAACCTTTGGTCACACATCCATTGGCCGAGTGATGGAGATGTGCATGGAACACTGCAGCGAGCTTCAGACCTTGGACTGAACCCTTCAGTCTCAGGTGTGCAGACGCCCTCTACAGGCCTCCTCATCGGACTCTGGTAAGCCAATCTTACAATTTCTTGTACATTTGTACATCTTGTGTTATATTTGTTTCTTGTGTTATATCTGTTCTTCTAGTGAAATCCTAATATACTTCCCTTCTACAGAGTGTACAGTACCTTGTGATGCTCCAATACTTGGCTCTGGTCATACGGAGTTGAGGCTGCAACTCTTTTCTACTATAGGAGCACACAGCACTCCCCAGTATGTCACTTTTATGTATTATTTGAGCTCAAAGCAATTGACAAATGAGAAAAGCTGATACAAGAAGAGCTCTCTACCCTCTCCTTATACCCTAAAATCAGAACATAAGTTTTCAAGTTCTCCCTTCTTCTCTCTACTAAGAAACACAGGCTTGATTACTGGAGATAACACTAGACTCTAGTGCAGAGTTGGTATCAAAAGACTTCATGTAACAGATTGATGTAGGCTTTGTCTCACACTAGTTCTCCATGTATTCGCTCTCCCATGACTGGGTGCCCTAGAAGCCCCCAGTCTTCCTGCTTTGTCATGTCACTATCTCCAAATATACTGTTCTTTCATCAGGGTGTTGCACGATCCCACCATACTCTCTGGCCCTCTGAGTTACTATTCCTCATGGAGTAATTCCATGTGTACATGTGCTGCACACACTAACACACTTCTACTTGTTTTCCTCTTGTTAATCCATCTTTTGTCTGTCACAAAAGGTCCAGACAAGGAGCTTAAGAGGCCAGAAGAGAGAAACGTTTTCTTCCCTTCTACCATCTTGCACTGTTTTCTATTTTACATGTATAAATATCACATTTTTGGTAAGAGAAATTATCAAAATAATTATCATTACTTTCTCTTTTTTCTTTTTAAAATCTATAAATAAGCAAATAGTAGCTGCTGAATATATTCACAATGGGTTATAGTCTATTATGCTCATTTTTGGGTTGAACTTAACAAAGCACAAGACACAACAAGGAAAGACAATTTTGGAAGATCCAAGTCCTCTGGGCTTTTGTGTCATCCTTTTAAAATGTTAATGGTAGGGCCAGTGGTATAGGTCAGCAGACTAAGCACTTGCTTAAGTAAGCACAAGGACAGGGTTCCATCCCTGGCTCCGCATGCCACGCCGGCCCTGCCTTCGGGTGCACTGAGCCAGCGATGGAGTCCGGGTGTGGTGGCGCGCGCCTGTAATCCCAGCACTAAGGAGACAGAAATCAGGAGGATCGCTATGAGTGTGGGCTGCAGAGTGAGAACCTGAACAAAAAAATAAACTAAAATAAAAATAGTAATAGTAATAATAATAATAATAATGATAAGAAGAAGAAGAAGAAGAATAGATACTAGCCTAACTTCCAGCTGTAACTGGCAGAATAAATATAAATTCATGCTGATGGTTGCCTGTGGACAGAGGACAATAAGCTCCAGGAGAAAACAAACTGAGAATTGAACTGAGTGAACCAATGAAAACCGCATTTACTCATGGGGGTGCTCAGTTGTGTTATATTGTCTTCTTTCCTTCTTTCCTTCTTTCTTTCTTTCTTTCTTTCTTTCTTTCTTTCTTTCTTTCTTTCTTTCTTTCTTTTATACTGGATTTTTTAAGCAGTGTGAAAACGCAAGCCTGCCTACAGGTCTGTGCAGCTCTGCTCCTGCCTTGGAGCAGCGGTGGCTCCAGCTCCAGCTCCATGCAGGGCCCACTATAGTGAAAGGTGCAGAACAGGAGCCTGGCGGTGTACAGGGCCAATACCTGGGCCCAGGGCTGCTCCATACATGTGGATGAGCAGAGACATTACTCATTACACTTACAGCTGCTCTTTGAGGAAATAAGGACTCGCCCGGCACAGCAACCCCAGAACACGCATGCATGAGCTAAGTGTTGCCAACCGGGCAGTGCAGCATTCCAAAACTGGTTTTGATTGCAGAACATTTTTCTCCTAATTTATTACCCAGAATCTGGCACGTATTATTATAGACAAGCCCCTGATTCTGAGCTCATGTGTCCTCTCAGTGAATGCTAATGATCCTGCGCATTAGCTCTTGGGTTCAGACCTAACATTTTCTGAGCAGTGAGGATCAGAATTTCTCCCTTTTGGGTGTGGAGGATTCTGACTCTAGCAGAGTACACACACACAGCCAGCACTTTCCTGGCTTCCTTCATGGGTGCCTCGCAGCGGCCCAGAATGTCCTGCAAGGCCTCCCAATGCCCAAGTGTCCAAGCTGAAAGCTTTCATTTGCATTTCAAGGTTATAGAGCTTCAGGAACACCTTAAGCTTGGGCTGCGCCTCCCCATGCTGCCTTCACTTCCTCGGGGGCAGAATGCTGTGTTCTACCCTTGCTAAGGGAAGCCCCCCACAGCTGTCTAATGCTGGCTACTACGGCATTGCCCACTAAGTGATCTACTACTGTAATTGTGTGCTTTAAAGCAAGAACGATACTCTGATAACAACTCCTTGTTTTATAGATAGGGAAACTAAGACATCACACAAAGAGATGATTCATGCCACATCACACAGGTCTCAGAATTCACTTCTAGAACATCACTTGCTATGAGATAACATGATAAATCAAATCCTTTTAAAAGACCACATTACTTTAAAGAGAGGCATTTTAATTTCAAAAACAATAATATAGGAAAAAGCATACATGTTGAAACTTGGGGAGTAAAGTATTTAGATTCAGCATTGAAACTAGTTTTCTGACTATACAGGTCTGGGATATTTCTTCCCCATCAGTCTGCAGTTTGTGTTGTACTAGGAGTATTTATATTTATAAGGGTACTAAGCCTATTTTTACATTACATGAAGCTTACAATCAACTTCACACAGCAATACTAATGATTAGTTGATATATAGGGCTTTGTCAAGAATTAATTTGTGACCACAATGTGTATTAACTTTCTTTCATCAATAAACAAATTATAATATTGACCAGCACAAAACATATTTGTATATGTGATGTCATCAAAGCTACTTAAGAATAATTGGGATTTTAGAAATCAAGTTAACTTTTCAATCAGTGGAGAAAGTAAAGACCAGGCTTGATCCCATGTCTTTTGAAGTTTTTAATAACATTGGTTGCAACCTTTTAGGGAGGTTATTTCATGTAACAGTATAATATGATTGAACAACCTACAAAATTTTATTTTTTACTTTTATCTTTTGTATTCTGTTTCTTAGAATATTCGAAGAAAATACAGATGTATTCATTTCTGTGATTTCTCTTACTCTACTGCCACAGAGGCTTACTTCCAAGATGAAATATATAAAATATGTGCCACAGTTTAAAAAAAAGAGCCACAATGGAATTACAATTAAGTGAACTAAGTGAAATAATTTAATGGTTAACTTAAAAAGATGAAAACTATATATATGATACCATTGATAAGTAATGAATAAACAGGAAATGATACAGAAAAAGAGAGATGATAGGCAAATTATTTTGTTTTCTTTTTTTGAGACAAGTTTTCATAGTCTTAGGTGGTCTAGAACTCACGCAATCCTCCTATCCCAGCTTCCTGAGGGCTGGGGATGCTGGCAAGAGTCACCACATTCAGTGGGAGACAAATTATGACTTTACAAAATTATTCACCTAGAAAATCAATGAAAAGGTTCTGGTCCAAGAAAAGTATGGATGAGGAGAGATTTGGGGGTAGAAAGAGGAATGCTAAGAGCAGTCTAGGGAACAGTGTGCTAGGGAAAGAGAACAGCATGACGGGCCCATCCTAGGTTTCTTACCAGATTCCTGGCTGGTTGCTGGGAAAGTGATGCTCCTCCCCATGAAAAGCAAATTTAGAGGAGCAGCTATGGCTATGTTCCATGATAAGTGCCACCCCATCCCCTGAACGAGGTGTGCGTGGCCCATCTAAAGTAGTGTGAAGCTGAAAAGGACGGTCTGGACTAGGAAGGCAGCTTTCACAGCAGTGGGCATGTGTGGAAATGGACTCAGAATGGGGATGTGGAAAGGAGAAGTAGGCTGAGGACAGAGCCTCAGAGAAAAAAAAAAAAAACAGCAGTGATTAAGAAGGAAAACATTCAAAGGCAAATGAGAGAGAAGACTCTCAAAATCAAGGAAAAGTTCCCAAAAGAGGAGTTGCCACAGTGTTACACACCAAAGACAAATTGAGTAGAACTGCAGCAACAGTGTGAACAACCAGGAGATCATGGGTGACTTGTACCTGTCATTCATTAGGTCAACAAGCATTTGTTGAGCGTACATACATAGATATGTAGGAGATGCACTCTCTCTTACTGTACTGCCTCTAGCTACTGCAAGAGCTACCCAGAGTGCTCTGCCCACACAGGCCTGATGTCTGTTTTCAACTTGCTTGCTGGGGGACCCTCTATGCAAGAATCTCACAGCCTCCCTCGCTTCTGCTAAGATGAAGAACTATTGCTGGCAATTCTCTAAGTTTCAGTCAATGAAGAATTTTTCATAGTACATAAAAAGAGAAGCTTTTAGAAATGGTTTCTTTCCTTCCTAATTCTTCTTGGGGGGGGGGAGAAGCATCTAAAATGTTATTAAAAGAAATTGGATCCACAGAATAAATACCCTGTGTGCTGTCATTATTTTCATCAAGGCGTTTAGAATGGCAAACAGTGACTTCCTTTAGGAAATGAATAAGCTGATAGGCTTAATGGGCCATGACTGGATTAACCAAGTGGCCCAATATGATTGAGTTTACTGCATTGCTATCATTTATATCTTGACAATCCTAACTCAGCTGATCAAATCAAAAAAGATTAAAGGTACAGGAAGTTTTAAAATTTTTAATCTCATCAACCCACTAATATTTTATACATATAATCTTTCGTATAACATTTAACTGATATCTTCCTTAAGTTTCTATTAGTTTATGGTTGTGACACATGATAAATAACATTCATTATTAAGACTTGGAATAGAAATGTATCACACTTAGGTCCTTCTTATTTTCCCTTTCTTCCCTCTCTTTCTCATCTGCTCCATATCAGAACTTCTCATCTCCACAGTCTATCCCACATCATTCACTGAAGGACATCTTCACATGTCTCTTTGAGTCCAACAATTTATACAGCATTCATTAGGTCAATAAGCACTTATTGACCATTGACTGAGTAAAATTTTAGGTCATGAGTAAGAACACATAGTTTAATTGGGAACACATTTTTCCAAAGGAATTTAAGTCCATTATTCATGATATAAGATGCAATAGATTCCAAGAGAAAGCAGAAGTCATACCCAGATTTTAGAAGAGGGACTGAAAAGAATAAACATACATATTTCCTTTTAAGACTGCCTTATAAGAAAAACAGAGCCCCAAGCTGCCTAAGCACTATGAAGTTAGTAAAACCTGAGAGAGATTTCCCTATTTCCCAGCATACCTGTTTCCAGATAATTAAAGGTCATCTACTCAGGGTCACGTCTGATTCCAGTTAGATGAAATGCCCAGTTAGTCCTCTCCTGAGGTCAAAGCCACTCATTTAGATTTCATATTATAGTACTTATAACTGATACCAGGTTTGTCTCTTAAGAACAGATTTTCATATGCGGGCCTTTGTCTGTCTACAAGAGCACCAGCTATCTTGAGGGAAACTTCTGAGGGAACCAGCTACTAGATGGTTCAATTAGTCTTTCACCCCTATGCCCAGGTTGGAGGACCGATTTGCATGTCAGGGCCGCTACGGATCTCCACAAGAGTTTCCTCTGGCTTCGCCCTACCCAGGCATAGTTCACCATCTTTCAGGTCCTAACAGATTTTGATGGAAAGAGAAGGAAGCAGGAAGGTCATAAGGGACTAATAAAAAGAACAACAGAGATAGAAAGAAGACACCAAAACAGGAAAGGATTTCTAAGATTTCTTGTTTTGCAGCATTGCCTACAGTAAGCTCCAGACAACCTGAGTATCTGAGGCTTTTGACAAATCCACTTTATTTTAAATGCTTTATACTGTGATTATACTTATTGATAAAGGTAGATGTGCATTCACAGAAATACAAATGTGTTTTTGCATTTATGTGTCTGATAGAAAGATGGATATGTCAGAGACTTTAAATGCATATATGTTTTTTCAGACTAAATATCTACTTGAAAATCTGTTGTTTAAAAATCCAGCTGTGCTAGGGTGCTACTGCAAAGTGAGCCATAATGAGAAGGTGTAGGACAAAGGAAGCTGTCCAGAGGGGCTTTAATGTTCACTGCGTGCCACTGTCCAAAGACCCACTGGTGGAACAGCAGGCACTGAATTTCCCTCCAGTAGCACTTGGATTTGCAAGTCCAAGCTATTTTGGTTTTTGTTGTTGTTTTGTTTTGTTTTTATTATTATTTTTTTATTTTTAAAAGACAGTACATTGGGAGGCTGTAAACAAGAGGACCACTACAAGTCTAATCTACATAGTGAGACTCTGTACACCCTATACACCCTGTCCTAAAATACAAAAAAAAAGAGAGAGTACAAATTAGAATTAAAACAGAAAAAATTACCAGTGATACAGATTTTCACTTAACAAGTAATATGAATTTCACAGTATTTGTTGTAATGCACAGTGTCATCTCCCAACCTGTATTCATATAATCCAAGCCATTTTGGATATGCTGCTCTTATGCTCGGCCCTGTCACCAGGTGCTAGGATACTTCATCTGGCATGTCTTCAATGTCACTTATCTCTCAAGATTGTCAGACTTCTAGAGAGCCAACACCAGATGCATGAAGTCTTACTGGCTCTCATTCTATTTCATAACTTTGTTGACTGTCCCCAAGGGACTTTGCAGTATACAAGCTAAACATTATTTTCCACTTTAAAAGAGTCTGTCCTTCCTGCTACAGTCTCCATCTCAGTATGTGATGTTTCAATCCAATCTGCCTCCAAGATGGAACCAAATAATTACAAATTCTCTCTAATCTGGTCTGTTCAGACATTCCCAGGCATGGTGGTGCACATATAAAATACTTGAGAGACTGAGGCAGAATTGCCGTAAGTTTGAGGCTAGCCTGAACTACACAGTGAGATCATATATATATATGATATGATCTCACTGTGTAGTTCAGGCTATATATATATCCATTCAGTCAGTCAGTAAATCCTGCTATTCTGTTCTAAAAATATTTTCCAATCTGTATCTTTTTCTATTATTATCCCTACTGCTTCTGCCTTATTTTAGGGCCTTGTACTCTTTCACTTAGATTATCACACCTTATATCCCTGCCTCCACTCTCCTCCTCTTTTCTTTTACACTGCCACCAAGGTTACCCTTTCCACTGCAGTTATCCTTTCTGTGAGCCAACATAACCATTTGACCCTTTCTTTACAATGTCTGCCATCTCCTAGTATCTGAAAGTCAAGCTCCTTAGCTTGACGTGGAAACCATTCAATCTTATCAGTCTAGCTCTAATTCTCCCCATTCTGTCACATATACTGTTAAGTACAATTAGATTGAACTCATCCTCTTTTCTTGAAATATCAAGAAGCCCCCTTTGCCCACATATCTCCTGACCTCTGAAAAACTGTCAATTCTTCAATCAAATGTCACCTTTCCTGTGAAGCTTCCTGTCTTGGGGAACTGTTTACCTCCCTACAAAATTCACATATTAAAACTTGAGTCCCAGCATGATGGCATTTGGAGGTGAGGACTTTAGAAGGTAATTAGTTCATCAGAAGAAAGCCCTGGTGAGTGGGTTTAGCACCCTTTAACAAGAGACATAAGAGATGAGTTGTCTCTGAGCCATATATGGACATAGCAAGATGGCTGTCTACAAACCAGGAAGTAAGCCTTCTCCAAACCCTAAAGTTCAGATTTCCCAGTCTTTAGAATCATTAGAAATAAATGTCTGTTGGGGCTGGGGAGATGGCTTAGTGGAATAAGTGCTTCCCTGGAGAAAGAGAGAAAGAGAGAAATGTTCTCCCTGAAATTAACTTCACCATCTCTTACACCTTATCCACAGCTTTGCAGGTGCTTTAAAGAAATCAGTGAGTATGTTGACTTCCAAGCAATTCAGGGCAGTCTTGTAAAACAGAAAGTGTTCATTTTGACATTACTTAGTGTTTAATTAGAGTGTATTGGAAGCTTTCTACTCTTTTGTCAACAGGTATAAAAATCTAGAGAGCACTTTATTCTGTGCCCTTAGGAAGGTATCCTAAGTCTCATTTAGAAAGGTATTTTTAGCCTGATTCCTAAATGACCTCAGTCCACTTCTTGATTTGGTGGTTTATCAAATCCTTTATCTCATGAGACAGATACTTGCATCCAGATATTAGAATACTAGGCACTTGCTACTGGTGACAAGTTCTTGTAAATAAACAAATGGATAGCACAGGGACTTCACTAAACTTAAAGAATAGGGGCATGACAATGAGCCCACCTACTAAAGAATGTCCATGTGTGTTGCAGAATACAGTCTAGATTTGCATTACCTATAATCTAGTGAGGTAGACTGTAACACTCACTAGTAACTATGGGGAAGCCCTCTAGTTTTCACCTGAAGAACCTACCAGTTGCTTATAATCTAAATTAAGTGCTTCCCAGAAGCTTACTAGAAGGATGTCATATTTGTCTCCACTAGTCCAGGAGGTCATTATTCCAAGGTCTTATAACCAGGGAGCTCTAAAATAGAACATTCACCTTGCACCAATTGGATCCAGCCTCCCTCCCACCAGGTAGAAGAGTGTAAACAGGAATGTGGGAAAGTAGAAACACAGACATGTGAAATTCTGGGAAGATTCAAGAAGGCACAAAGCACAAAATAGAGCCATAGAGTGAGGGAGATTTTAGCCAGGTATGAAAAAATCTATAAAGAGCAGTAAGTGAGAAAATTCAAATAGTGAGCATTATTTGAGTATCTATTCAAATAATGAGTAGATACTGTAAAAGGGAAAGAATCTGTTTAATGGAAAGACTTGGATGAGGAAAAGGACAAAAGAAAGTAAAGAAAAAGGTACGTTCATACATATATACAAGATAGGTTAGATAATTGTACTGCTGCTTTCTGATAGTCTATTGCAAGAAGCAGTTAGTGCTTAAATGTTTCCTTTTCTTCTTTTAATTTCTTACAATTTTGAAAACAAATTTTGTAGGTTTATATCTGGTAACACAAACCACATAAGATTATGCAATACAACCATTGTCAAATTTTGTATTGTTTCTAATTTCCCAGCATTTTGTATTCTTTAAAATATTTTTTAGAAAAGAAAATTCAAGTAATGCAATCTGTACTAATACTGGACTATTTTGATCACAACAGGTGCATAATATAAAAATATTTGCAACATTTATTTATTTATTTTTTTTGGTTTTTTTTGAGACAGGGTCTCACTATGCAGTTCAGACTGGCCATAAGCTCACTTTCTAGCTCAGGCTGGTCTCGAACTCACAACAATCCTCCTGCCTCAGCCTCCCAAGTGCTGGGATTACAGGCCTGCGCCACCACGCCTGGCTTGCAACATTTAATAAATAATTATCAAGTCTGGACAGTTTTTAAAACCCCATGCTCATGTTCACAAGCTGTGGAGTTATTTCAAAGCTGGAAATCTAGGTTCAAGTCGCTAACACTGAAACCAAAGACATGAAAACACACATATCCCAGAAGCAAGGAGGCATAGAGAGGAACTTAGATGTCATATAGACAAAATATGCAACTATACACGAAAGGTAAGCAAGACAGTCACTCACTGGCTCGGACACTTCTTTTGCAGGTTCTGCAGCGGAGTTGTTGAGTGCTGCCCCAAACATCCCAAGTCCAGGCCCAAGTGAAGCTGTCCCAAAAACTTGAACAAGGTAGGAATCAAAATCCTCACAAATTTTTTTAGACAACTTTTGCTTCAGGGTGTCTTTAAAAGAGAAGTAGAAAGGAGATAGCAGGAAAAATATAGCATGTTACCTAAAACCCATTTAAAGAGATGAACATTCTTAAAACAAGTTTTTGGTAGATCTGTCAGAAGATATCTAAAATTACTATTTACTAATACACAAGAGTACAATAAGACAAGAGTTACTTAACTGTTTGTTTATACCAAGCATTGATTAACTGAATATTACTCTATGTAATGGGCTAGCCTCATTCATTATAAGTAAAATAAGCAATTACTTCTGGTTTTAGGATAGCAAAAGGCCATCTAGTCCAACAATTTACTCATCCTGTAACAACTTATAATTCATCCTCATAAGATGAAAAAGTTCTTTAATTGTTAAAATATAAATTTTTCTGAAACACATAAAACCTTGGGCCATTGGAACAAATGTTTAGCCCAGTATGATTGAATATATCAGAGCTGGGGAGATAGATTGGCAATCTAAGCACCTGCCTGGAAAACCCAAGGACCCAAGTTCCATCCCCAGTACTGCATGCCACGTCAGCCCCTGAATCCTGGGTACACTGTGCTACCCTGAAATCGGGAATGGTGGTGCACACCTGTGATCCCAGTGCTACTGAGACAGGGGGAGCAATATGAGTCTGAACTGCATAGTGAAACCATGTATCAAATAAATAAATAAATAAAATGAATATATCAGATAAGCCCAGCAAAGTGCTAAGGAAGTGAGACTCAAGATATTAGAAAGTGTCTGGCAAGGGCAGGGTCCTGAGTTCAATTCCCAAACAAAACAAAACAAAACAAAACAACAAAAGATGTCAGAGAATGAAGAAAAGAGACCGTGGACAGCTTTCTGAGCCTGGAAAGCCACCCCTAGGGCTGCTGGTGCTGGCACCTGGCAGGCAAAGCCTCGTGCACTGAGACTCTGCCTGGACACTAAAACCCTGCTCCCAGGTGGGCAGCAGAGCAAGGGTGGTGGCCAGCTGAGTCCTACACCCATGCCAGCGCAGCTCTTGCTTGCTGTGCAAGCTTACACAGACGGGCCCTGCCACAGTGAGTCATCAGTTTCCAAAATATTGCAACATATTTCACTGGAGAATGATGAGTCAAGGCTTTAGGATACTCATTAGTAAATGTTAGGTTAACGTGAAAGAGTGAATTTAGCATAGGGAAACAGATTTGCATTAGTATGACACATACCCAAAAGGTTGTTCTCCTTACTTTAGACTGTTATAATTTTATTAGTCAATAAGCTTCTTTCTTAACTTTTGTTTTTCATTTTAGGTATTTGGTACAGGTCTCACTATGCAGCTCGGACTCACAGTGATCCTTCTGTTTCCAGCACCCCCAGCCCTGGGATCACAAGTGTGTGTATGCCACTACGCCTGGACTCGGTTGCTGGCTCAGGGCGCCCCAGGGGTGGGGCTGGCGCAGCATGCAGGATCAGGGACCAAACCCTGGTCCCTGCATTTGCCAAAGCAGGCACTTAGTCTGCTTAGCTATCTCACTGGCCCATTATTTTTTTTTTTACTTCATTGTGATTTTAGGGTTGCTTTCTGCCATTCTGTTGATTCACTCTATCCCTTATTCTAGCTAAATAATTTTCTGAACATTAACCAATCTTAGCAATATCCCAAAATCTTGTTCTTTCTCCTCATTTTGGTTGGTTGAACATATTCCAGTTAGAAAGGTCCAATGTCAACTTACAATTACCACACCTGAATAAAAACAGGGAATTACCTTGCCAAACTGGATGGTACAAAACTTTCTTGCCTCCTATAGTTTATGATTTACAATTGGATTACTGTCATGACAAGGCTCATTAACTTCCTAATTTCTTTTCTTTTTTTTTTTTTGGTCAGGATACTCTAGTGACATAATACTTGGAAAAACAAAGTCCTTTTTCCAAGTACAGCCTTACCTTGCAGAGTAAAGAAATCGTCAAACTGATAAACGTGCTCTGGGTCCGTAGCAATTATGCTCATTTCTTTGTGGAATATTTCAAAATTGGGGTCATTTTTCTTCACCACCCCAATCACAAATCTCTCCACGCTGGCATCATTAGCGTCTTGTACCACTTCTGCCAGTTTTTGTTTGTCTCGGGAATCTGTTTGGCCATCAGTGATGACCAAGGCAACCTTCTTCACCCCTGGCCTTGCATCCCTGAACATGTCATTGGCTGCCTGAAGTGCAGTGGCTGTATAGGTGCCTTCCCCCAGGTACTGCATGTTGTCCACTGCCAGTTTCAAGTCATCCTTGCTGGAGAACTGCTTCAAATTAGCCACCATCTCCACCTTATGGCTGTAATTGATGATGCCTATTCGGGCTGTGGCAAGGTCCAGAGCAACGCGGTCAGCCAGAGTCTTCACAAAATTCTGGATGATCTGGAAGTTCTCTGGCCCCACACTTTCTGAACTGTCAATCACGAACACCAGCTCCAGCGGAGTCTCCTTGCATTTGGGTCCACAACCTAAAAGATGAATGTTGAGATGGAAACACTGCAGGAATGAAAAGAAAAGGGGCATTTCTGAACTGTGCCATGTTGAAGGAGAGGGACGGCCAGGGGAGGGGGACCCTGAATTCCTTTTCTGAGACTCTTGAAACCACTGAAAACTGTCTGCATTCTGGTTTCTATGCTAGGCTGTTTTTTAAGAAAGTATTTATTTTTGAAGGAAAGAAAAAGACAAGACACTGCAACAGATAAAAATAATGAACAACTATGAGTCCATTCCTTAAATTAAAACACAAGACTTCCTGAAAGTTGGCATACCCTGTGTATGCCTTCCCAGTTACACTCTGCTCCCCCAGCCCCTAACCACGTACTGCCCTAGATTTCATCTTCATTCCTCCATTTGCAGTTAACCTAACAGCTGCTATTTTAGCCTTCAACCACACCTTTATTTGAAAACAGAGATTTGGTTGCTGGAATACCCAATGGATGAAGTAATGGGATGAAAACTACTAATTGTGGGGAAGTTTGGAGTCCTTGAACAGTCCACAAGAATAACTCCCCCTAAATACTCTAGCTTAGTCCGCCACTCACACCGCCTTGGTGGCTTTCATGTTATCAGAGAGGCCCATCCACAAAATGAACAACACAGAACTTTTTGAGAACAGTGATCTGAGAAAATGCTGTGAATAAACAACTTATATGCAGGCCATTAAGCAACCATCCAGTGCAGTTTCCACAATGCCCCCAAAATAAAAATAATCAAGTTTCAATTACTTTATTTATATTCTCATGTGGCCCAACAATCCTATCACAGGAAAACATCAGGAAACCGGGAGCTCAAAACTCAGACCTCACATCCAAATTGGCCTGTCACTACAGTCACAGCTGGTTTTGAGGTTTAAAAGTCTTTCAAGTAACAAGCCATCTCTAGGACTCTGCCCATGATGGAAGGATGCTACTCCTGCATCTGTCCAAGGATAGGATTTTCTCTCATCACTATTCTATTCCATTCATTTCCTTCTGCCTACTTTCCCCGTCTTTTCAATTCCTCTCATTGATAATTCTTTTTTAGTCTGAATTGCTCATCCAGGGAAGCATTTAGATAGAGTTGTAAGGCAGAACGAACACCTGAATGTCCTCCCAATGTGGTGAGCAAGGGCAAGTCTAGATATTGTGGTCAAAACTCAAATTGAGAAGATTCCTTGACTTCAGGGAAAACACAGACATCATAATCAGGACAACCAGATAATCAGTATAGCTAGACTGGACCCAGATATCTCTTGGGATCTTGCCCTATTTACTTTGCTGCATTTTTTTCCCAAGATCAGGTAAGTGTCACTGACCACACGTGCACACTATGCTTTGTTTCCAAACACTGTAGCCTCAAACCTTCACAGTCCCTATCTACCCTGAGAAGGTGAGTTCCTTTGCTTAACTCAGGGTTTGAAAGCTCTGTCGCTGCTTCCTCTCTTTCTCTCTGACTTCAAAGAAACTTCATGTCTTCCCCGCAGATATGTAATGTGCCCCTTCTGAGTAAACACATTATCTTACGGACATAGCACACAGTAAGGCTGGTACTTTAAAAGGCTAAAATCTTACCACATATTTCAAAAATAAGTTTGATAATTTCTTCTTTCTGGGGGAAAAGAGAAAACACATCAACATTAGATGTAGGACCATAGTTTTTTTTCCCTATAGTAAAGATGCATCTTATTAGAGCCAGCACTTAATCCTTCCAATGTAGAAAATAAAATGAATAATACAGAAGTTCAGAGTTGGACATAATAGAGCATAACTGAGAGCAGATTGAGTTATGATACTTTAAAGCTCAAACTTGAAGAGTTCAACTGCAGCTCTGTCATCAGCAGCTGTGTAATGTTGGCAGTCAGGTGACCTAACAATCCCTGTGCCTTGGGGATGTGCTGTCCTGCAGATCAAATGAGGCCAGGGCATGAGACCCCTAGCACAGGCAGCCTGGGCCCTAAGCACTACCTATGGTGGTAGTGCCATATGTGCTTTCAGTGAATTTGTTGCTGAGCAACAAAGCCAAGCACCAGGGACTAAAAAGAACTCAATCTTATGCCACATCTCCTTCTCTTTGTCTGAACCAATTTCCAATGTTGAAAGTTCATTCATCAATAGTTTCCAACTATTCTTTTTTATGTATTTAGTATAGGGTCTACAGGGTTTCATTACACAGATTGGACTCCTAGTGATCCTCCTGTGTTCTGCCTCCCAAATGCTGGCATTACAGGTGCATGCCACCATGTCCAATTTCAGTCTCAAAACACTCTGGGAACAGGGCTAGTGCAGCACGACAGGGATCGAACCCCAGTCCCTGCACATGCCTAAGCGGGTGCTTTAGTCTGCTGAGCTATCTGGCCAGCCTGAGTTTCCAAATATTCTGACTTTGGTTCCTCCACAAAATGTCCTGGTGATACTGAATAATTCATTGTTCTTCTTGCCACCTCCATCTGAAGGGCTTGTGATGGACTGGGTACCAGAAATGAAGCAGCCAATGCCCCGTGCTGTGTTTGCAAGACACTGGAATGAGGCTAGAGAAAACAGGAATCTACATTTGCCAGACTTGAAGTCAAGGGGGTGAGTAATAGAAGCTTAGATCTCAACAAGGAAGAGCAATAAATTCAACCTAAGAATAGAACTGAACAGATGCAAAAGTAATTTTCAAGAGCACACTTATACTAACAGAACCAGGAATTAGAGGAGACACAACCATTGACATAACCTAAGAGCAATATATAGCAATGAAATACTCAGATCATATTCATTTAATTTAACTTTTTGTATTATAAATTGAGTAAAAAGCAATGATTTCAATGGCTTAGAAATCACACAAAACAAGGGAGTCAGCCACCACTTTTTTTTCTGAGGCCTTATAATACTCAACATCTAGAGAGACATTCAATAAATGTAAACCTACAGAGCCACAGAGATATCACAGTAGCCTAAGCACCTGCCTGGCAAGTGCAAGTGTCTGGATTTGATCCCCAGTACCACATGCCAAGCTGCCCCAAAATGAACCAACCACCTAAACTGGGCATGGTGGTACATCCCTATAATCCCAGTGATGGAGAGGTTGAGACAGGAGGATCTCTACAAATCTGAGCTGCATAGTGCTAGACCCTGTACCAAATAAATAAATAAGTTATCTTTAAAAAAATTTAAAAAACTAGAATGTATACAGAAAGAGAAATGTGTATCTCTAGAATCAATATATCAAGAAGGAGGAAATCTATGCATTTATATTTAATTTTCTACATGTGGAAAAAAATACTCTTCACCAAGTTTTATTGTTGTAGTTTTTCAGTTAACATCATAGCACAAATTTTTTTACCTTACTAAGTATTTTGACAAGCTTGTCCACTTAAGTCAAATACATGGTCATTCATAAAGCTCGCCAATGACTGCTACTACTCTGTACCTCAGAGAAGTTGCAGTAACTAGATCTTCCTTCACAATACACAAGAAAACCGTATAAAGTGAGTTTATGAAGCTGATTAGGCCTGGCCAAGTTCGATGAACATGTAGGTCACACACAGTTCCAGATGTTACTATTATTATAAAGTCATTGCACTTTGATACAACAAAATATGTTTTAAATTGTATTTGTTAGTGAAATCAAATTTTATTTCCTATGTATGCTTCTAAGTTACATTCACTCATGCAATCTCTATATAACCTTCATACCATTTTTTCCCATTGGGATCTTCGTCCTTCACTTTCTTATAAAAGCACTGTATATATTAAGGTTTGGTTTTAATCCTCAACATAATTTTATGGAAAAATCAGGTATAAAATGCTTTAGTTAGCTGCACACACCAATCTTTTCCTCATATCTTTGCTTGCAAGTGACTGAAGTACTTCATTCTCACAAAATTGCTGAGTAATTACCTTGGCTACTTGATGCCAACAATGCAGCTATAACTTTATACCCATCAAAGGATTTAGAACCCAGTGGGAACCAGATAAACAAGCAAATGTCTTTTGTAAATTCAACACAGGGGTAAAGAGCTACATGGTTCATATGGAAATTTCACAGGTCAGGAGAATGTGGGCCAGAAGCCCTGGGAATCCAATGACTCTTACTAGCTTTGGGGAAGCAGGTGGTCAGATCAAGCAAGTGAAACAGCATTCACACAAAGCACATTGCCTTTCAGTATTTGAGTGAAATTGTGATTCAGGGTATGTGCCAGAAAGAATAACAGGAAATGTAGAAGAAAGATAGACATTAGAGGCCTTGCGTTTTACATTGAAGGCATGGACTTTATCGTGGGCAATGAGCTACATGGGATCCCCAAGCAAAGAGAAGTTCTTTTGTGTAAGAGAAACGATCACAGTCACCAGTGGAGGGTTTAAGGTCCTGAGTAGTTGAGGAAAAGAAAAGGAGAGCAGAAAGCAATGGCGGTTGCCATGAATGAGCAGGACTGGCCTGAAGGAACACTCCTGACAGGAACTGAAAGGGGTTGTTGTGTAAACTGAAAGAAAGGATAATGCCAAGAAAGAATCTAACAGGGAGCAAATGATGGTAGAGTCTTCTTCTGAGACTGGGCCTAGTTGAATTTCCCCAACTAGTTGTCCTTTTGCTCAAGTTTTCTATCTGATGTCGATTGAGTTCACTGGAAGCAGAGACAATACTATAGCTCCTCATGAAGTGATTGTGCACATGAAATACAGGGCCTAAGTGAGAGCATTGTCCAAGCAACCTCACTTGTGCGCTCCCCTTCTGAACAGCCAAGCCCACCAGCCAGCCCATTCTGTTCACACCCTAGCACTCCTCCCTTGCAAGCCTGTCCACATGTCCTGAAAATGCTTGCCCTGTGGTCACCTCCTGAATGGCCTATGAATACAGTGCTCTGAGCTGGGGCCGTTTGGGCTGAGAATTTTTGGGTTTAGGGCAGACTCCTCTCATAGAGGGTATTTACAAGAAGGGTGATCCAATCACATGGCCCCAAGAACTACTCACTGGGGCAGAGTGCAGCTGGAGGTCAGAGCAGGGTCTCTGAAGTGTGGGCCTCTAGGTACCTGTAGAGAGTGTGCCTGTCACCTACTAGATTGTTGACTAAATTCAAATTCTTCCCTCTTCCCATCTTTATTTAACTGGCAACATTCTTCCCTCCTAGTCCCTTTTTCTAGAATCTAAAAAAAAAAAAAAAAAAATGAAGGCCAACAAAATGAATTTCCATTTCTAAGCTCTCTGCCTCTTAGATTAAAACCTGCTCTATAAATAAAGGCTCTTTTGTCCCAAACATTGTCAAAAATCACTTTTCTTCTGGATACCCTTTGACTCCCTCTTCTACCATGATATTAGATGAACATCTTTTGCATTTTTCTCCCCACTAGGCTGTTAGCTCCTTGAGTTCAGGAGCAGCATGTCCTGTCCTCTACTCTCCCTAGTGTCTCTCTGAGACATCCTGTTCTTTCTCTTATTTATTTTTCCTTTTTATACTTTATTGAGTCAAGTCTGGAGATGCAGATCCTATCTAGGTACTATGCCAGGGAAATCCCAGGGCGAGGGTGGGAATTCAGGCAGCACTGACAAGAGCAGAACAGCAGGCATGTGACAGAGATGACTGTGTGTTCTGGCTTTTTCTCTGCTGTTTGCACCACCAGTAAGATCCCCAATAATGCTTACAGTGAGTAAAGAAGCTATGTATATGGTATGTGTTCTACTCTTCCAAAAGTAAAGATGGAGTGAGTATGTAAATAACTGAGGAATAATCTTCATAGGTTTATACCTGCCCTACTGGCCCACTGTGGTGTTTTTTTTTTTTTTTCTTGTTCATTTTCTCATTCATTCAACTTCACCAATATGTACTAGGAGTTAATACAGATCAGGCTAGAATTTCTACAGCAAATTATAGTTCCTCTCTTCTGCTATGAATGCATTACATTTCCTGCTATAGAACTTCTATAACCCTCCCATCCATGAGAATGTGAGGATTAATGATGCATGGAAAGGAAAAGGAAAAGGACTGTGGGTGCTTAACGAATATTTGTTGAACAGTGAAACAATACATAAATGTAATCCCAATTTTATGTTTGCTGATCTCTTCAGAAGAGTTGCTAAAGGAACTAGATTGAGATCACATAATATAAAATGTCATTTGGTCATCTGGCTTCCTTTAATAGCAATGTGATCACTACCAGGGGTGAAGGGGTGGAGCCCTTCACCAGGAGACTGGGCAGACCACCTGGCATTATGCCCCCTCTCACATTCAAATTCAATTACCTCATGCATCTAAATCAAGGCTAGGTTGGTGTCAGTCACCATCACTTAAATAAGAACTGGAATACTGCATCTGAAGATTCAGTTCTACAGCTCAAACATGAAAACAGTAATTTTGTAAGCACAAACCCCACAATTATCTCCTGCAATAGATACTCACTGTAAGACCCAGATCTCCTTTTGGTCCTTGTAAACCCTATTTAGCAGAAGAAGAACACAAATTAATAATAGTTCAGTACCATTTAGAGTATAAAAATCACAATAGTGAGACTTTAAAAATCATTTCTTGCCTGTTTTCCTGGTGACCCAGGTTCTCCAAATTCCCCTTTTTCACCTTTCTTCCCCATAGCACCCTGTTCTCCATGCTCGCCCTTTATGAAATGGTAAAAAGAAAAGTTTAAAATGTGAATATTGATGCCAAGTAAGAATATGCTGCAATTTGGTTTACTTGTACCTCATATGAAGACCTGGGATTCTTATTGTTACAATTTATGAAATGATAAAAGTTTTGAGGGTAATGTAAATAACCTAATTTATGATGACCCAAAGACCTCAAGACAAAGAGACCATGAGACACTGTCTGAGTAGCCCACTACTTACTTTGGGAAATTGACTAAGTAATTTATCAGAGTCCTGAGTTATATGGCATCTTATATGTACAGTGTAAGGATTTATTGCATCATTAACTTGCTCTAAAATAAAAGAAAGATTTTATAAAAATGAGTGTGTTTTCAAGGAGAAAAAGCAGTATCTGGGGATTCATTTCCAACTAGATCTCTCAAGAGTTTAAGAAGCATGAAACAGATATAAGAGCTCTTTTGAAGCCAAGGTGAAGCTCTGAAGATCTGAAATGCCCAGGAATTTCTCTGAAATTCAGAAACACTTACCTTTTGGCCTGGGAGTCCATGGCCCAGGTTGCCTTTTGGCCCTGGAAATCCTGGAGGTCCTTGTTCCCCCTACACAGGATGTACAAAATGGATATTCCTATTAATTTCCCAGGAGAACTGAGAATATTTTCAGACTTAGAAATACAAAAGTTCAAAACTGTATTATAATATCATCTGTATGTTAGGAGATGATACAAACATAGACATACATTTCTATATACAGAAATAGATACAGATAAAGATAGATACATGGGCTCAATCATTACCTAGTAAATACTGAACAAGTAAATCTGGGATAAAAATAAGCACCCTGAGTTATAAACTTTGCTTTTTCCATGGTGTGAATACTCCTGCTTCAGCCAATTTCAAGCCATGAACCTGAAAACAATTTACAAATTAAAAAAATATAATGTTTTGGTTGTGGTTTTAAGGGTGGATTGTCATCTTTGCATGTTTTACATTTAGCTTGTATGCTTGAAGCACATCTTATCTAAATATTAAAACAAAAACACTAAATCTACTGAGAGAGAAAGTAGGTAGAAATCTTGAAGACACACGGGTAGGTAGAGACTTCAAGAACAAAAACCAAACTGCACAGGAAATACTTCAAAGAATCATCAACTGGAATCACATCTTTCTTTTTTGTTTTAATCTAAGCCCTTTTTATTATTTATTTACTTATATATTTATTTGGTGGAACCGGGGATTGAACTCAGGCTCTTGCACTTGCCAGGTAGGTGCTTATTCTACTGAGCCATCTCCCCATCCCCCACATCTTTCTTAAAAGGTTTTGCACCTCCTAAGAAATCACCAACTAAACAGTAAGAAAATCCACAAATTGGGAAATAATATTTAGCCAACTACACCTTAGACAAAAGACTTCTTTCTAGAATATATAAAGAATTTTTTAAAAATCTGGCCCCCAAAATTCAAAGACCCAATCAAAACATTGTCAGCTGAGATGAATACATACTTCTTAGAAAAAGATATACAAATGGCAAGTAAATGTATGGAGGAAATGTTCAACAGCATTGCTCATTCAAGACAACACCAAGATTCCATCTCACCCCAGAAAGAATAGCTAACATCAAGAAGTCAGCCAATAACCCCTCTGGAGGGGCTGTGAGGGAAAAGGAACCCTTTTCCACTGTTAGTGGGAGTGCAGACTGGTACAACCGCTATGGAAATTTCTCAAAAATCTAGGATCAGAGGTTCCATTCAACCCAGCTATTACTCTTCTGAGTATTTTTCTGGAAGAATTTAAAAACATCATAGCACAGCGATATATGTGCACCCATGTTTATAGCAGCATAATTTGTCATAGCTAAATCTTGGAAACAACCCAAATGTCCACCAACTGAAGAATGGATCAAAAAGATGTGGTAGATTTACACAAAGGAGAATTACTGAGCTATAATAAAAAAATAAACTCAAGGCTGTTATAGGTAGATGGATCACACCCATGAATGAAATAAATCAGATCCACATGTGCAAACATCATATTGTCTCCCTAATGTAAAAACACGAAAGAATAAATAAAGTCAAAAAGGTACAACAGATATTGTGAAAGGAAGGAAACTGCTCAGAAGGAAGGAGTGACTGGGATAAGGGAAAGGAGAAAAGAAAAATGAAAGGGGAAAATATATATGTGTATACACAGGATAGCTTGGATAATTGTACTGCTGATTTCTACTGATCTATTGAAAGGAACCATTAATGTTTTTTTTCTTTTTAATTTTTTCATGCTTATATCTGATAATACGAACAACTAGTTTGAAGGCAACAATATGTAATATAACAAACATTGTTGAATCCCTATCATCTTGTCTAGTGAAACTCTGTATCATTTCTAATCTTTTTAATATTATTTTTTATTCTTTAAAAAAAAGAATATAAAGCACATCTTAGTAAAGGAGAAGAAAATGCAACATGGCTGTTCCACCACTCCCATTAACATGTTTACATGTTGCACTGTTGATTCCATTTCTAATAATTTATAAGAACATGCAGAACTTCTTTTCAACTTTCTCTACCACATCTTAACATTCTCTCTTCCTTGCCTAAATCACATAGAGCAAAAAGGCTTACTGATGTTGCATATGAAATAGCAAAAATTACCAGCAAATATACAAAGTGCTTGTACTGATGCACTTGGGTGCTTACTTAAGTGGGGGGCATTATTAGTGCTGGGTCTGTAGCAAAGACCAAAAGACTGGGGGCTCCTGGGGATTGATCTGTCTGTCCTCTGTCATGGTTCTCAAAGGTATCCTCCTGATCACCCCACCAGAAGCATAGCAAAATTTGAGAGACCCTACTTCTGAAGGTTGGACGGGCCACAGAGCTCCTTTGGAGATGACAGCAACTCTGGCATCTCTGCATTCTTGGGCCTCCTTTACCTAGCTCACTGTATATCAAGATATTTTAAATTAGAGTCCATTGTTTATAAAATTGTCTAAGGAGGTATTTCTGACACTATATTGAAAAGCAAAATAGTGTAGATACAGTTGAAATCCACTATGTATCCATCGCCAATCTTATTTCCCCAAGAGAAGAAATCTCTGTCTGAAATTTATACTTATCATTTACCCATGCTTTTATACTTCATTGATACACACACGCACACACACATGCACGCACACACACACACACACACACACACACACACACACACATATATATATATATATATATATATATATATATATATATATATATGTAATATAACAGGTAGATCTTTTGCAAATAGGAAGGGAATCAAAAGATAGTAGGAGAAGTAAAGGGAGGCAGGGTAAAGGGAATAAAGAGAATTAAGATGTGTTGTGTGTATGTACCTGGTCCCTGTGATGAATGTAATCATTATGTACTGCTAGCATGTACCACCATAAGTAAAACTTTAAAAAAATAATTAAATGATATATCCATGTGTCCAATTTGTTCTTCAAATCTCAACATTATTTGAAATTTATCTGTGTATGTGTGTATGGCTTTATTTTGTTAATTTTATTTCCTGAATGGTATTCCATTGGAGAACTGGATTACAGTTTATCCATGACCCAATTGCTCGGAGTTTTAGTTGCTGCCAATATTTCCATGTGAAAAATAATACTTTAATGAATATACTTTATGTACCTTTATGCATAGAAGAAAATCCTGTCATCAAAATAACATACAGAAGTATTATAAAATAAAATAAATACAAGTAAATATTCTCTGAAATAGGACTGCAGTGCTCTATCCTGGTATCCTATCATCCCACAAATTAGCATAACTGACCATAAGGTTCTTTTTATCCACTAATATGTTTCGTATTTTTCTCTTTCTCCCTTATTGAGTACAGCGTCTACAGGGCCTGACTGTGGAGACTGGACTCGTAGTGACTGGCGGCCGGTGTTCAGCCTCGCGAGGGCTGGGACGACAGGCATGCGCCGCCACACCCAGTCTCAATCTCTGTCTCAGCGCACCCCGGGGCAGGGATATGTTGTTTTATTAACGTTCAAGTTTTTCTTTTTAACATTCAGGGTTTCATTTTGCTTTTTTACCATTCAGGTTATTATGATTTAGTTTTTACATGTTGTATTTTTAAGTGAATTGTGAGTATGAGGCTACACTCTTGCCTCCCCAACTTAACACAGAAGGGTTTCAAGAACATTCCTCACAGGGAACTATGCGCTCGCGCCCCCCTCCTGTTCCTCTCTGGGACAGGAGCTTTCTTTCCCTCAATAAATCTATTTCTGCTCATAAAAAAAAAAAAGAGCATTCCTCATAATGGCTGGACTGTGGAGAACTTTGTTCCTGCAACAGGCCCAGGAGGAATTCCACATCTTTACAACAATTATCCAGGGTGCACACCATCATAGATCTCTACAGCAGCCAATACAAAATTTGTTCAAGAAAGGTTGATGAGCAACAAGCAGCCCTTATGACAGTACACAATTTCCTAACAGTGTTAAAAGCCACTGTGGCTGCACTACCCTCTCCTGAGGGGGAACTCGGAGAGGAGGTTCTTATCATATTGGGATCCACTCTGTGTTCAGGAATTCATTTTGTATTACTTTGCAGTACAGACTTTTTTTGTATAATTATTAACACTATAGATATTTCAGGCAACTGGGTGTCCTATAGTTAAGATTTTTCTTTTAAATTCCCAGTTTCCTTTCACAATACTTGAAAGCTTCCCGAAACTGTCAGAGATTCTCTGGCTAAAAGCCGCTAGCCACCAAGCCATGCCTTAGCTTCCCAGAGGTGTACACTGTCAAACCAGACTTCTTTCTTTGTAAAACTTGGGAAAATAGTGAACAGTATGGGCCATAAGCAACTGCAGGAAAGGACCTGTCTACTGCAAGATATAATTAAATCCAAATTTCAAACCTTGCTTTTAGTTACTATATCTCTGTAGTCTATTCTAAAATCAGCCCTATTAAAAATGGTAGTCATTTTCAGATGATTACTTGCTTTTTCTTTAAGGAGGAAACTATGTGAATGTTTTAACAAGTTCTTTACTTTCGTACTACTGTTATATCAAGAAATAAGAATTGAATTTTTTTTCTAAATATTTTCTTAGTATAGCACACTAAGAAAAAGATCATACATAAAAATGATTTATAAAACTGTAAACCAGACACCTAGCTTCTGCTCTGAGTGTACAAAAGTAAAATAAATAAATAAATAAATAAATCCTCTCATTCTTAACAACAACACACAAAAAAATGCTAACTTATTTGCAAAGACACAACCTTTCTTGTGTCTCTCAAGATGTGAGCAATTGCAGGGCCAGTGGCCAACCCAGCATCTAAAGAAATAAGACCTTCCAGAGAGAGGGACAACACCTGGACATTTATTTAGCTGGTGTGGGTAACAAGTGTTATACAACCCGATAAGAAAAATTTGGCTAAAATATTTACAAAATGCTAAAAGCCAAAGATGAGGTGGCATGAAAGAATAGGACCCTCGGCACGCAAGGGGAATTCAGACCCCTTTTCTAGAAATCTTGTCAGTGCTTCAGAGAATGATGAAGATAGGAGGGAATCTGGAGAACTCTCCTCATGCTGCAGGCCTGGCGCGGGAAACATTATCTCCAGTGCCTTAGACTGCATGGGCTGCTATCATAAAATACCACAGAATGGGTGCCTGATAGTGGCAGCGGTGTATAGTATTTCTTACATTTCTGGAGCTAGAAAGCCCAAGCTCAAAGCATGGAGGACTCTGGGTGTGCTGAGGGCCGTTTCCTGGTTGGTGGTGCCCTTACAGGGGAGGAGGGGGTAAGGCAGGGCTCAGCAGCCTTTTCTACAAAACTATCTTGATCACATCTTAAAGGCCCTATCTCCTACTAATATTAGCTTGCAAGTTAGGGTTTCAACATATGAGTTTTTGGTGGACACAAATGTCCAGACCGGGCCACCCAAGGAAAGGTGTGACATGCTTTATGGAATGAGAGTCTTCACCCCCTAGGGAAAGGTTAGTAAACAATGTCCCTTCTGGGACACAGTTGGAGGAAGAAGCAAACTAAAACCTGCAGTGATGAATATCAGATGCAGATTCTGAGTGCCTGGGGAGAGGCAAGAAAGCATGCTCAGTCCAGGGCATTAGAGGCTTCTTACAGATTTGTGGAACTCTTGGAACTGCACGCATTAAAAAATGAATATTACTATATATAACGCACTTCTTCGAAAATTAAAAAGGGCTGGAGATACAGCTCAGTGATAGGATGCTTGCTTAGCATGCAAGAGGCCCTGGGTTTAATCCCTGGTACCAAATAAATAAATAAAAAGAATTAATAGGATATTTATCAAAATGTGAATAATGTCTCCAAAGAAATATTATACAATAATAGCTTTATGAGGTTTATTACTACACTGTGTTATGTAAGAGAATAATCTTATTTGTAGCAAAAATGCTGAGGTATTTAAGGGTAATAAGGTACTATGCTGGCAACTTAAAGTATGTCAGAAAGATAATGTGAATGTTTATATATTCACACATAGATAAAACAAATGTGGTGATGTTAACACTTAAGGAATCTGAGGTATGTGGGAATATTTTTACAATAAGTTGTAAACATATTTACAACATATCTGTAAGTATGAAATTAAAATAGTTTAAACTTAGAGTAATATACAAAATGAAGGAATGAATGAGCAGACATAAGCACTTGTGGTTCTACAAACATGCCACTTACCATCCCTATAGCAGCTGAAACCCAGGAGTCCCCAGACACCTTGTCTATGTCAGGTTTGTGAGCCCAAGTGCTAAAGGAACATCAAGAGGTCAGAAGCAGGGCCACCCCTGTGGAGTTCTTGAGACCACCTCTGCTCTTTCCACTCAGGAGGCTTGTACTATTACCAGAACCTTTACATGTCAGGTCCCCCGCACTGACATTCATACCAACATCTGCTTGGATGTGTTAAACTCAAAATGGCACTACTTCACTTGGACACAGCCATTGCATGAGCCAGGGGCTGGTTACCTATGGACCCTGACCTTTGCCTTCCTAGAAATGATGTAAGCGTTACACGAGAAGTGTCCCATCTGAGCACCACAGCAGGAACAGGCCTCTTTAGCTGCTGCTTTTCCTTCCACTTGGGTTCTTGCCTCCTGTGCTTCCCACATCCCATAGATAATAATGAGGATAACTGTAATATATAGATACCTACTTCCGAGAAGGAATATGCCCTTCTTATCTCTACAAGGTACTAAGAAGTTCATTATTAAGAGGAAAAGGAAGCAAGTTGTTCTGGGATTTCAGTACACATTACCCCTGATGGAAATTGAAAGGCAAGAAACTAAATTTTAATGAAATTTTAGCATAAACCCAGGCTCAATTTATCATTTTATGCTAATTTTTTACAACTTATTTATTTTCTGTTGAGTGGTTTTATCATTTCCCATTACCTGCTTTAAAAATAAAGAGTAAAGTCAATAATTATTAAAGGCCTCCAAATGCTAGGATTTCTGGTTCAAATAGAAACTTCGGTCTAGATTTGCAGTTCTGTCTGAGAAGCCAGAGACCTGATTACACACAGAAAACCAAAGGGGCTTTTGGCCAACACTTAGCTACTGGTCACCAGTACAGTTCAGACCAAAGGTGCTGGCTATAGGATCCCCAGGGTAAGGAGGTATTTTTACCCTTGTAAGAAATTTCCTTTGCTGGGACGCAAATACACAGCCACACTAAATGTCCAAGTCTATCTCGCTACATTACTGAGGGCCTCCAGACATACTGGAATCACTTTTTAAAATTTATATGTGCCTCTGCTGTGCCCTGCATTTACCTCTCCTCTTTTCTGATGGTGACTATGGTACTGCTATCAGGAACCTAAGGAGCTGTATGTTTTGAAAGTGGAGAGTGAAAGCATTCAGCCAGCTGGTCAAAGAGGTTGATATTGTATTAAGATGTTGACTTAGTGTTGAGAGAACAGTGACAGTCATCTAGGGTTTGGCCTGGAGTCAAGGAACCATTTTATATTAAAAGGGTTTGTTCTCTGCTTTGTGGACACAACTAATTCACTTGAGAAAGAAAACAGACCTTCTCAATGGCCTTATTTAAGTACCTCAAATTGTACACGTCAATAGAAGGCATTTACCCAGGAACTCTGAGAAAAACCCAGCTGGCCTGCATTGGGGCTCTGATCTGTCTTTCAACTAGCTACTGCCAGTTTATCGTGTCCCTGTAGGCAAAGACTGAATGGCTTATTCCTATCTAATTCTGGTAAAAACCCTGGGAGCACATACACAAATGAGAAAACCAGACCTTTAAATTTTTTCCATGTCATTTTGAATTATAAGTGATTTTACAACAATATCCTCAACAGTAATAGTCTCCAAAATGCAAGCTGACAGTCCCTCCAAACAAAGACTACTGATATTCATTCTTCAGTGCTACTCTGGCAGGGACAAGAAGCCAGGCAGTTTCCTCCTCTCTAACTTGATAATCAATAGCATGTAGTTTCTTAAAAATCCTTTTCCCTTGTAGAATTGAATTCCTCCATCTTAATGTCACATTTTGATATGTTAACATTCTCTAATGGAGACTAAGGTGGCTAAATGCTTGCTTATTCAATAAAGCAGCCCATTCTGTTGGAGTAGAGTCAATGAGTCAGTGAAGTGTTATCAGGCCAGTACTGGCTGGAGTACAGCCCTGGCATGTTTGCTACCTGGCTAGAATGCAGTCCCAATGGACTTAGGGAAACAAAAACAGGGTTTTGTTATATTGAATTTTCATTCAAATGGTGGTCCAATTCCATTATGTCTGGTGAGAGACAAGGAACTCATTGACGTTTCCCTGATTCAATACTGACGTTAATTCTACTCCTCAGAACAGTTGAAACCTTCACTCTCTGTACATCTTCTTTCTATAGGACTCAGAAAGAACTTTTGGTAATGACCCAAGCGTTCTCAGTCAGAGACTGCAAGAGTTTTCAGAGCAGCTCCTGTGGAAACATCCATGAGCTGGCCCAAGTTGCTGCTGACATTAATATTGATAGCTGTGCCCATTTCCTAAGGCTGCTGGAATGAATTACCACCATTTTAGTGGTTTAAAACACCACCAATTTGTTCTTGTACAGTTCTGGAAGTTGGAAGCTTGGAATCAGTTTCCCTGGGGCTAAAGCCATAGTGTTACCAGGGACAGTTTCCCCTAGAGACTCTGAGGAGATAATCTGTTTTCTTGATTTTTTTTTCCACTTTTAGTAACAATTCTTTTCTCCATGTTTCTCCACTACTCTAGTCTGTTCTCTGGCCACCTCACCTCTTCATGCTCTCTTTTCTGTCTCCCTCTGACTTGTAATTGATAATCCAGGGTACTGCCTCTATCTCAGGAACCCATCTTCCTTGAAGGTGATAACCATGTGTTCAGGGATGAGGACCTGGACATGTCTGGGAGCTATTATCCAGCCTACCAAAGTGGTTTTTGTCCTATCATACAAAAAAGGTAAGACAATTATTACCCATAATTTACCTTAGAATATGCTTAGCTGGAAAACAATCTGGAGATGTTGAGATAACCCTTGAAAAAAGCCATGCTCTGCATGATGACAATCCATTCAAGAGACAAGGTATACAATAATGGTCCAGTAAGACTGTAACGGAACATTACATTAAAACTGTGTCCATCATAGCTGACATAATGTCACAGAATAACACACTAGTCATGTAAGTGCTTAATATGTTTCCAGTCACTGAAAAGTATAACACATACGGTTATGTACATTATTTAAAATTGATAATCATAAACAAGGAGATACTATTGGTATGTGTATTTTCTATTTTACATTTCATATCATTAAGTTGGAGTATACCCCTACTTTAAAAGAAAAATGCTAAGAGGGTGCAGGCAGCACAAGCAAACATCTTGTGCTTTCTGCAAGTCTTGATCATATTAAGAATCCATGCTGGGTGACTGCCTACCATCCAGGCTTGTGTGAGCACACTCCATGATGTTTGCACAGTGATGAAGCTGCCTAACAACATTTCTCAGTACATATCCCCATCATTAAGCAAAGCACGACCATACCATAATCAGTAGTTCATGCTTCCAAAGCATGTGCTTCAGCTATTGCTAAATTGCTCTAGAGGGATAATAACATGCAATTTACTTTTGAGTGAACTAAGGAAGGTTCAAGACATGTAGTAACAAGAAATATGTTTGAGTATCTTTCCCTTCACATGCCTGGGGCCTAAGAGTCAGGTGAACTCACCAGCCTTATGCTTTGAGTACACTAATTTTATAACCCCATTCAAAAATTCAACACAAGTGCCTTCAACTCTTGTCCCACAGTGAAGAAAACCTCTCTATGACCAGAAGTTTAATTGATCCCAACTTGAGAATATGGTTGCATTTGCCTCAGAGTGATCATTTTATGCAGCATTACTAAAAATGCTTAAGAATTGGAAATTTGATCAATTTTCCCATCCATGTTTTTTGTACCTGCCTCTTCATAAAGAGCTAAACTTAGAGTGGATTTCTACATCCACCTTGCTTTAATTGCAATATGCCATCTAGGAAGAGGCAGGCTGACTTCTAACCTTCAGAGGCTGCAGATACTCAACAAAGGGAACGTAACAAATACAAAATATCCACACTGGGCTCACACAGTTCACAGAAGTCACAGCCAAATTTTCTCACTGTGTAGAGATTGCCTTCCCTTACTCCTTTTTCTTAAACTTTTGGCCCTTCTTCCCATTTTTTTCTATTTATAACCACTATCAGATGATAAAGCAATTGAATAAGTGACAAACGAATATTTACAAATGATCTCAGCAACAGTCTTGTCACTTGGCTGGACTGTTCAGTTCATGAACCTGCCTCACCATTATGATTTTCTATTGAACTGCCAGAACCTAGTCTCGCTTTCTATAATAAATTCATCCTTATTTTCAAATCAAGCATTAAATGCATCTATAGGTCACAGTACAAAGAACATAACAGTTTTGATAGATGTTAACAGCTGGTCCCAGCTGCATATACTAATTTGTCCTGCCCTCTTGTATTAAATAGCTGTTTGTAAAACCTGTCAGATTTCATGAATATCTCACATGATGCTGGAATATACTTGGACCATAAATGATAAATACAGGAGGCATGTTGGCTCAATGACAATGGGCAGGGCTGGAGCCAAGGACTCTGGAATGCGCCCCTGGCTGCCATCTGCACTGCAGCCTCCTGGGGCTCCTCTGCCCCTGGAGTTTCTATAGCTGCTTAGTTGTCAGTTTGGTTTTGACTACTCTGATGCCTTCTTGATAGTCTTTGTGTCCTCAAAACAGACATACACTAGGGCCCTTAACTTTTACCTTTAGACTTAATAAATTTGCCAACCCCATTTTAGGTGTGACCGAGAAGACTGCTCTCCAGTTCTCTAACCCTCAAACTTTCCCTGTCTCTAAACTCTAGGCTTAACTTCATATCTACTCTCTAGATCTTTCCACATGGTTGTCACTTCACAACCAAACCTATCAAGCACGGAAATCCACAGGCACATCTGCCCTCCCCCACTTGCCCAGGCTTAGGATTTTCTGTTTTGTAACCTGTGTATTTCCCTAAATAGCCTCACCCTGCTTGTGGACAAGTTCTGGTCCTCCAAACCCATCTAAGACTCTCATCTCCCCTCACCTCCTCTCATCTGAGTCCACCCTACCCCTACATCCTCCCACGCCTTTCATGACATGCATCACATCAAGGTTTCGATGCTTACTAATTATGAACTCCCAAGCTGGAAGCAACTCATCTAGGCTGTCTTTCCACCTTCAAAGATGCTTATTTCAGGGTGCTGCATAGTATGCTGAGCTAGAAAAAGTGGATGTAGACTTTTAGCTTCACTTTGGTGGGGGCTGCACAGAGATCATGCATGTTAAACTCTCAATGAGACTCACAAACTCCATGGGTGCCGAGGTGCCTTTCAATTTAATTCAAGCCAAAGTTCATCTAAACTTTTGGGGTCCAATGTGGAAAATATATAATAAAATAAGGGTGCATGAAAAGGTGCCAGCAGATAATTCATTATGTGAGTCAACTGAAAAGGGTGTTTAGAATCAGTGTCTTTGGGCCTGACAGGTGAACTTGAGTCCAGGGTCTACTGGTTGACAGCTCCTGTGATGCTGGCATCTAAACAGTTGAGCTGAACAGAGAAGAGGGCTTTGCCAAGGGAGCATATATGTGACCCTGTGGAGACGCACCCTGCTGACCATACAGGCCACTTCAGCAGAGTGACCAGAGTACGAGGCCTACAAGCAATGCTGTATTTGACAGCCACAGCCACTGCCTCAGCCACAGAAAACAACTTAGTGGCACAAAATCCAACCTTTGTACATAAGTTTTTTGAAGGAAAGGATTCCATGAAACATTGTACGTTTTTCTTTCTTCTATATCAGTTCATTAATAAAGAGGCATAAACCCAGATTTGGTAAAAAGAGCCAAGCTGCCTCTATGTTGATTTAATAATTGAGTTTGATGGGCCGGGGAGATGGCTCAGTGGAGTAAGCGCTTCCCTGGCAAGCACAAGGACCTAAATTCAATCCCCGGTTCTGAAAAAAAAATAAAATAAAAAAAAATAATAATTGAGTTTACTAAATACTGGCCTCCAAAGCTATCTCCATCATAATCCCTAGAACTTCTGAATGATATCTTAGGTGGGTGAGTAGGTTTTTGTATTTGGTTGAATTAAAAATCTTAACATGAGAGATTATCCTGGATTATCGGAGTGCACCCAAAAGGCAACCACAAATGTCATTACCACAAGAAGCTAGAGGATGAATTAGCAGACAGGGGAGGAGGAAGCCCCAGAGAATAGTACAACAGATTCAGAAAGAAAAGATAGGATCTATTGATTTTAAAGATGGAGAAAGAAGGCCATGAGTCAAGGAATATAAAGACTGTGGTGCTAAACACTTAGAGGATGCTACAAGATGAATTTTCCCCTAAGGCTTCTAAACTTCCTGCCGACACCTTAATATTCCACTGAGACTCATTTCTGGATTTGATGGGCTCCACAATTGTGAAAAAATAAATCTAAGTTATAGGAAGCCACCAAATTGGTAGCAATTTATTTCAGCAGCCACAGGAAACTAACACAGAAACCAACATTATCATTTCTCCTGCTTTTAGCTCACCAGACCATAATAAGAGAATTTTGTATTCAATTATCAGAAAAAGTGGCTCAGAAATGTTTCCAGTGTCCAGATGTCTAGACTGTGACATTAAAGGAACAAGGCATGAGCAGCACCCAGGGAGCCTCTGGGTTTTTCAGGCCCACGGCTCCGGATGAGGACAGTTCCTCAGAAGATGGTGGTTTATGCCTTTTCTCTCCACAGGAGCAAAAGCAATGCTGGGAAACACTAACTTATATCAAGGAGCAGAAAAGTCTGTTGACTATAGTAGCTTCCTTTTCTCCTACAGGAGTGTTGGAAGGGGCTGTGATTCACAAAGGACAATGGTTCAAAATCATCCCACCAATCCCTTTAAACTTGCTGTGGTTCAGATTCACAGCACCCCTGGGCTGAACTGCAGCACTGGCTTCTTAATTCACATCTGCACTTCTATCTATTACAAGGTGGGCTGGGAGAAGAGAGGCCGGAGTCTCTCTCAATCCAAGGGGCGGAGGCTGCTCTCAGCTGCACAGTTCCCCTCCCCCATACCACACAACAAGGGAACAGCTCCCAGAAGTGCACATGGGACGTGGGACTGGTCCAGAAGGAGGAAAGTGGAAAGAGCAGATCGGTAAACTGGAATTCTCACTTGCCTTGCAGGCTCGTTCTGTCAGGATGACCTTTCTAGGCTGTGTATTTGAGAAAGGAAGACCCCTGTCCACACTGACATACTGGCATACTGATGTTCACAGCTGCATTATGTATAATAGTAAAAAAATGAAATAACCCTAATGTACATCAGTGGACAAATGAGTAAACAAAACAGAGTATATCCACACAATGGAAAATTGTTTGGCTACACACAGAAGTTGGATATTTCATGGATGACCCTCAAAAACTTTATACACAAAGGGCCAGCCAGACAGCTCAGCAGACCAAAGCACCTGCTTAGGGCACAGTGGCCAGGAATCGATCCCCAGACCTGCCACGCCGGCCCTGTCCCCAGGGCACACTGAGAGGGCAATTAAGATTGGGCATGCTGGAGCACACCTGTAATCCCAGTGCATGGGAGGCTGAAAACAGGAGAATAACTACGAGTCCAATCTATGTAGTTAAGACCCTGTAGACACTGTTCTAAATATATTGGAAAACAAAAAACTATATGTGTAAAAGAAGTGAGTCACAAAGGGCAATGTGTAAAAAAATAAAAAAGGTAATATGTTATATTATCTTATTTATGTAAAATGAACAGGAAACCAATGATAATAGAAATATTAGAGGTTGCCAAACTTGAGTGAGATGGAAATGTAAAACAACTGCCTATAGGTATGAGCTTTCTTTGAAGGATGATTAAAATATCTAAAATTAGGTTGTGGGGCCAGCGAGATAGCTCAGTGGACTAAGAACCTGCTTAGGAAAGCACAGGGACTGGGGTTCCATCCCCAGGACCACATGCTGCGCTGGCCCCAGCCCTGAGAGTGTGCTGAGCTGGAGATCAAGTCCGTGCGTGGTGCCGCCCACCTGCAATCCCAGCACTGGGAAGGGTGAAAACAGGAGGATCACTACAAGTCCAAGCTGTGTAGTGAGACCCTGCACCAAATATACAATAAAAATAAAATAAAATTAGGTTACAATGATAGTTGTGCAGTTCTGTGAAAATGCTGAAATCTGAGCAAAGCATATACTTCACAGGAGTGAACTATATTATGTGTGAATTGTACAGCAATAACTTGAGGGTTTCTGTGGGGTTTTTCACAAAGGCAAACCCAGACCCTCTAGGGATCCCTATCCTCAGTGCAGATTCCCAACCTTTGGTGTGCATCCAATATGCGTCAAATCATTATTATTATTATTATTATTATTATCATTATTTGTAAAAATACAAATAATTTGTATTTTAAGGGAAGAGTCTACAGGGTGTTCAAGGTCTCACTACTAGACTGAGCTCCTAGTGATCTACTTGTTTACAGCCTCCCAAGAGCTGGGATTACAGGCGCATGCCACCACGCCCAGTCTTAATTGTCATCCCAGCGTACCCCAGGGCTGGGGATGGAACCCTGGGGATGGAACCCCAGGGATGGAACCCCTGCCTGAGCCTGCTTGCCAGCACTTTAATCTGCTGAGCTATTTAGCCAGCCCTTGTGTCAAATTATTTAAAATAAATATTACTGGGCTCCATCCCTAGAGTTGTGGGTTCCTTAGGTCCAGGTAGATAGAGTCTGAGAACTTGCGTTTCTCACAGGCTCCTAGGTGATACTGGTGGGGTGGAAATGCAGCCTTGCTCAACAATACCCACCTGACAGGATCCTGCTGAAGCTCCCACAAGGAGCTTCCTCACACTCCTTCATAATCTACTCCTGTTAGTCTTCCAACCCTCTTCCTTTGAAAGCTTTATTTCTCTCATTCATACACATCTTGTTCCAATTCTCCCACGTTCTGCCCTCTATTAGACATCTGTTTACATCCAGTGTCTAACGTAGCACATAGCAGTTGTTCAGTTAATGTTTTTGAATTAGTCACCCCAGGGCTCCATCTCACATGAAGGGATAACTACTACTCCGTAAAGCTGGCGCTATCCCTCTGTCCAAGCCCCCTAAGAAGAGGAAATAGAGAAGCCAAGTTGTACTACTGATCTACAAAAAGAAATTTCAAATACTACCCAACATATATTAGCCACAAGTTGCTGGACATGTAACCACAGGGAAAATTCCAGTTGAATTCTAATTGGAGTTCCCTAGCCTCCATGAACTTTGAGATGTAAAATAAACCAAGAGAAAACGCACAGTGAGTGTACAGGAGGTCTATCTAGAAGAGGAGCAGGAAAGAGCAACAAGCAGCTTTCCATATCAGCAGAAGGCAGCTGGACCAGTTTTCCAGGATGGAAGTGTCTTTACAGTTAAACCTGCAGGTGTGAAGCCTGGTTTTAGAAAATGGTGTTTTCTTTATAGTATCACCATCCAATTCTAAAAAAGGGAAACTTATTTAGACTGTTACATGTTTAATTACATCAAAAATCATGTTCCAAAGTGACACCTTGCCAGTCCTTCCCTTAGGCCTATTTATTCCTCTTGTGTGGAGCCTCAAAGAGCTAAGCAAGGAATGCATGGCCCCATGTGCACCCTGTGGCCTTCAGCAGCACAGGGACCGCTAGCCGCGGAGGACACAGGCTGGTCAGGCCACACAGGGCATCCATCCCGCACACAGACAGCTTCCCCTCTGTGCAGAAATTCCCAGGCATCTTCGACACTGACAGTAAATGGCCTTTGTTTCTCAATTCTTGTATCCAAGGTATGAATTACAGGGCACAAAAGTGTCTACATTGCTCTCATAGTCTGATCATCTTCATAAAAGACTATAACTACTGAAAGACAGTGGCATTCTATAAACCAGTTATTCTCTGCATGGAATTAACAGCACAGAAAGGACTAAAGCCTCATTGTTCTCTGAGAGCAGCTTTTAGGAAAGAATACATACTAGCTCTTGTATGCAGCAGTGCAGGATGTTCTCTGGGAGTTCAGAAGGTGACATTTATAAAGTCACATGTTTTCTTTACATGAGAACATGACAGAGCATTATCAATAACACTTCCCGTAGATAATCCTCAATCTCATTTATTTGTGTGCCCTGTTTCCCTTTCATATTGTTTCTGACTTAACAGAACTCTTTCTGACAATGAAGACTAGGTCAAAGGAGCAAAGGTGACTCACACACAGAAGATTTTCTGTCAACGTTTCCCTGAAAAACTCTTCTAGCTTTTTGTACAAGCTACTCGATGACAACTGAATTGGTGGTCTTGCTGTACCACAAGAGGCACAGATACGCAAGGGTGGTATGTCTGATATCAAGAAATCAAATAAAACTAAGAAAATACCCATACAGTCAAAGCCTCTTATAAAAATACCCCTCAAAAAAAAGTTTTCCATTAATAATTGCCTCATTAACTAATTCAAAAATGTTAACTCAGATTTTTATTGCATCATACTTACTTTAAGGATGCTACACGAGGTGTGATGGTGCATGCCTGTAATCCCAGTACTCTGGGAGGTTGAAACAGGAAGATTACAAGTTTAAGCCCAGCCTTGGTAACACAGTGAAATCTTGTTTTAAAATGAAATATTTTCAACAAAGAGCTGGGGGTATGGTTCAATTCAGATGCCCTGGGTTCAATCACCAGGACAGTTAAAAAAATCTAAAAACAATAAATCAAGAATAATTGAGTGAAAGTTTAATAGTACTAGATAAATATATGGATAATAAAAATTTAATGCCAAATTTTTATAAAACTTAAGAGCAAAGTAAAGTAGGAAACCACATCAAAGAACTAACAGCTGCATCAAAGTCCACAGGTAGACAGATTTCCATTTCATATAAGGAAAGAAGCATACCAGTTACAGCTATAGGAATAAGCCTTTTTACACATAGTCAAGCTGACCTTCTGGGATGAGAGAAGAGCAATAAACACTTGATCTTAGCCAAAAGACCAAGAAGCCATGAAGTAGTAAACAGCAGGAAATCAGCCTCTTCAAGACACAGAATCCAGACACTGGAAAATAATAACTTGGGCAAGAAAAGGATGAAAATGGATCCTTGAGATCCAGGAAAAAAACTGGATCCAGCAGTGAAATTAAAGAGACAGAAGACAACACATAAAAAGGAAGGGGCAATTTGCAATTTCTTCCTGGCTTGCAGCTTGTGGTTTTCAAAGTAGGACGTGATCTACAGAGACACAGTGAAAGCAACTCCAGAGGTCCTCAGGGAAGAACAGACCTGTGTATTGTGGGCACCACAACAGCTGGTAAGTGACTCGAGTCCAAGCACCTGCCACCTCTTCTCGAGAGGGTAGTTGATCAGATGACATTTAGGGAGGGGCCAACTGAACCTGATTCAGGTGGGCTGCTTCTCAGGGCTTGTAGTGTCAAACTGCCACAGTGACTGGGTAGGGGACACATCCATGGCCCAGGAGCTGTGGCTAGGCTGGCAAGAGACACCCAGTGGTATAAGCTAAATGACTCAGGTCCTGTCTCCACAACTAGAAACCAGGTTCAGCTGGAATTTCTGTGGACTTAAAATTCTAAGAACCAGTATTAAGGATAGAGAAGTTAGTACATATAGTAGGCAGTCAGACAGGCTGGGCTCTCCAGGTAGTCAGTGTAAAAATGAGGCTTTCTCAGGGCTGTGGCTGGAGGCAGATTTGAAGAATTAAGTCATGATAGTCAGACTTACATAATTCCCTAAGGCATGGGAGTCTTGGGATTATTGGTGTTGCCCTTGTGAGATTTTCCATTGCCTCACTATGGGTGGGCTGTCTTCTCCCACCTTCTAAAACTAAAACGGAGACTATACAACTAAGACTGCTAAGACTCAAGACAAGGTCAAGACTATGATTCTCGACCAAGGATAGTGATATCACTCATGACCCTTGCTACCATTGAATCAATATTGCCTAAGCGACCACACTTGCAATCTTATTGGTTGACCCATGTTGACCTGCCTCATAATTTTGCTTTGTAAAACTTCCTTTGAGAGGTGGGCTTGTTTGCAACCCATTTAGGACTCCTTCTATCTCCCTGGAGCTATTCCCCATTCCCATTCTTTTCTCCAATAAATTTTCCTCCTCTTGACCTCCACCGTTTATTAGAATTCATTCCTCATTTCAGGGAACATGAACTTGGTATATCATTGTTGTTGTCGTTGTTGTTATTATTATTATTATTAATTAGTTTTTTATATATTTTGTGCAGGATTTCACTACACAGCTCAAACTCATAGTGGTCCTCTTGTTTTTAAGCCTCCCAGCACTGGAATTACAGGTGTGCACCACCACACCTGGACTCGGTCCTCCCCATGACCCTCAGTGCACCCGGGAGCACAGCTGGCCCAACATGTGGTGCCAGGGATTGAGCTCTGGGGTCCCTATTCCTGCCTAAGCAGGTGATTAGGCTGCTGAGCTGTCTCGCTGGCCCTAAACTTGGTGTATTTGACATCTAGCATTTCCCTTGTGTTGCCAACACCCAACTGAACCCTACTGTGGACTTTTTGGTGATCCCTAAACAGATCAGGGATCAGACTGCCTCCTCTGTTTATCAGCGAGAGCAGGGTCACAGCTCAAGTGGACACTGCCACAAAACTGTGGACTCCAGAAGATATCCACAGGCCTGAAATCAATTTCCTTTTTTTTTTTTTTTCTAATTTTTTAAGTGTAATAAAAGACACATTATTTGGGGAGAAAAGGTGATAAAGAAAGTGAGTAGACAGATACGATGAGGTAGTGGTGGGAAGTCATCTTTTCTCTTTTAGATTTTTATTTGTTTTTGTTCATTTGGTTGCGGGTTTTGTTGCTTGTTTGATTTTGGTTTAGTATAATAATTGTTTTGACGCTTTAGTTTTTTCTTTCTTTTTTTTTCCTTCCTTCTATCCTTCCTGTCTTTTTCACCAGTTCCCTAAGCTTGGTTAATTTTTTCTAGTCCTTCAACCTTGCTTCTAATTTGTCTTCTCATATTTCTCTGTTTTTCCTCTTATTCTACATAAAATTTCTCCCCTCAATTACTTTTTCTTATTTTCACTATCTTTTTTATCTTCCTCTTTTCTCATCTTCTATTTGTCACTATTTTCTCTTACCTTTACCTAACTCTATAGAATCCACTTACTTCCTAATAAGATCCTTTGTACCACTCCTCTCTCCTCCTCCTACCATAATCTGAAAGTTTTCCTTTTGCTTACCCCCTTCCCAAACCCTAAATATTTAATAGCACAACCATAATGCTTGTTAATCTTTAGATGGTTAACTTTTTAAAATCATTGTGAATTATTTTCATATTGAACAATTAGCATAGATATAGCTGTTGCATTTAGTACATGTTAGCTGTTAGTCAATACCTAGACTAATGTTTGTTCATGTGATAATTACTGGTTTCTTTCCTTAAATTAAGGGTGGTACATAACTTGTTCTCATGTTAATATCTAATTTGTCTATATAAGTACTACTATAGCTATTTCACTTGTAGTAACATAATCACACAACTGTCCATGTATCTCTATAAGTCAACACTCAGATTATCTTTGAGAACTTGTTTGTTAGGGTAATTACACTGCATCCCTCTCTCCCGAAACCAGTGAAGTGGTAGAATCTTAGAGCCAATTTTTCTTACAGGAGCTTCAGTTGTTCTTTTCTGAAGAGCTCCACTTTTTAAAAATTAATTTTATTAAGAAACAACAATGAGACAGTTTCAAAACAGGTTAGTAGGGCAGTTTCAATAATTAATACATGGAGTATTGTTATCTTCATAGTGATTATTCATAGTACAAGATGCAGACATGATATCCTGTCAAAACACTATTAATACAAACCTTTCTTCTCATTGAGTTAAGAGAAAGTAGCTGTGTATCTATTCTAACTACTTCGTATATACAGACACAAAAGGGTCGTTTATTTATATACCCTTTTTTGTTTAGTTTTGTCAGAGATGGGTATTCCATTGCCATTCAAGTATTCTAAGTGCATGAATTCAGCAAAATAATCCAATGTAGTCCAGTATCCATACTAGTTGTGAGTTATCTGTAGACTGGCAATGTCAGAAGTTGTTGACTTGAGCCATTGACAGCTCAGCATATTAATATGGCTTTATTTTTTATACCTTGTTTTTATACTTTCCTGGATGGTTAAGGCCAAGATAAAGCAAGACCTATATAACAAGAAATGTAACTTTTCTATCTGTCAAGGTCAGTCAAATCCCCTCAGGATTTACCCTGAAACCCTGTACCACACTTTGTAGATCCTTTGTCAGTGTCAGCCATGTGGATGGGTCACGGCCATTGCTTGACCAATTTCCTGAAAATCAGGAACAAGACAAGGATATCCACTGTTACCACTCCTGTAAAATATAATACTCAAGACATTAGTCAGAGCAATCAAGAATATCAAGAAATAAAGGAAACATATATTGCAAAGGATGAAATAAATTATCATCTTTTGAAAGAAAATAATACTTTAAAGAAGACCCAAGAAATTCCATCAAAATATCCTAAAATTTACAGCCAAGTTCAATAGTGTAGCAGGATTAAAAAGTCAATACACAAAAATCAATAGCATTCTTTTATAGCAATAATGAACTCACCAAGAAAGAATTTAGGAAAATAGTGCCACTGACAATAGCATCAAGAAAAATGAAACTTAGGTATTATCCCAACAAAGGAAGCAAAAGACCTCTACAAAGAAAACTATAGTATTCTGAAAAAGTACATCAAAAGATGAAAAGATACTCTTGGTTCTGAGATAGGCAAACCCAACATTGTATAAATGGCCAGACTTCCAAAATTTATAAACAAAATCAATGCAAACTCAATCAAAGCAAACAATGGCATTCCTTATTGAACTAGAGGAAAATATCCTAAAATTCATGTGGAGCCAGAAACAACCTTGGCCAACAACGGCAAAGCAGATGGCATCAAAATTCACTACTATTATGGACTACTGGGCTATATTGGATTATTTTACCTAATTCATGCACCTAAAATATTTAAATGACAATGGAATACCCAATTCTGACAAAACTAAACAAAAAAAGGGGGGGGGATATAATGAAGGACCATTTTGTATTGGTATATACAAAATAAGATAGATATACAGCTACTTTCTCTTACATCAATTAGAAAAGATTTGTACTAATAGTGTTTGGAAAGCATATCATGTCTGCATCTTGTACTATGGATAACCACTACGAAGACAGAAATATGCCATGTATTAATTATTGAAACTGTTTTGAAACTGCCTCATTGCTATTTGTTTCTCAATAAAATTAACTAAAAACATTCTGAAATTCAAATTATATTATAAAGCCACAGCGACAAAAAATCAGCAAGATACTGGCACAAAAACAGACAGGTAAACCAATGGGACACAATACAAGTTTTAGAAATAATCCCAGGCACACAGATCCAGTTGCTGTTTCACAGAAGGGTCAACAACACAGTGGAAGGTCCGGGGAGATGACTCAGTGGAATAAGCATTTCCCTGGCAAGCGCAAGGGCCTGAGTTCAATCCCCAGTTCACCAAAAAAAGAGAAAAAAATCATACAGTTGAAGAAGAACCTCTTTAACAAATGGCACCAGGAAAACTCGATGTCCAAATGGAAAAGATTTTTATTCAAAACCCATCTCTCTCCATATACTAAAATAAAATAAAAATCTGGCAAATATCTAAATATTCAAACAGAAATATTCCATTTGTTGAAAGATAAAATTGCAAAATTCTTGAAGATAGGCATAGGCAAGAACAGAATCTCAGTTATAAGAGAAATAATATCAATGATCAACAAATGGGATCATATTAAGTTCAAAAAGCTTCTTCATAGTAAACAAACAGTAGAGTGAAAAAACAACCTAAAAAATGGAGGAAAAGTCAGCTATTCTTCAGAGAAATAACATCTAGAATAAAGAACTCAAAGAAATTAGTTCTTTCAAAAATAAAAGATCTGGACTGGTGATATAGTTCAGCGGACTAAGCACCTGCTTAGGCCAGCACAAGGACCACGGTTTAATCCCCAGCACCACATGCTGCACCAGCCACACCCCCAAGGTGGGCTGAGCTGGCCACAAAAATATAAAATAAATATAAATAAAATAAAAGATCCAATCAAAAACTGAACAAATAAAATGAATAAACATTTCATAGAAGTACAAATGGTCATGTTTAGTATCTCTTGTCATTGGAGAAATGCAAATTAAAATAACCCTGAGATTAAATCTTATTCTAGAAAGAATGGCTATCATCAAGAAATCAAATAATAAAAAAATCCTAGGAAAGATGTTTGGGACAAGGAGGCCTTTTACATTGTGGGAATGTAAACCAGTACAAGTACTATGGAATTTATATAAATATTGCCACAAAATTAAATGCAGAAATTCTATTTGACCCAGAATTTCTCCTTCTAGGTATCTTCCTCAAAGAATTAAAATTATCATGTTATAGTGATGCCTGCACATGCTCACCTATGGCAACACCATTCATCAGAGTGAAATCTTGGAAATGGCCCATATACCTCTCAGCAGCAAAATGGATAATGGAAATGTGGCATTTATGTGCCACAAAGGAGGACAAACTTGAGTCTTTTGTAGGAAAATGAATGTACCTTGAGATTATAATGATGAGTGAAATAAGTGAAACACACCATCTTAAATACCACATAGTTCCATTTACATGAGAAATCCAAAATAAAAATAGAGAGCAAAATCAAAGGTAGACGATGGGAAAGAGGGAGATAGGGCTATTGTGGATCAAGAGATAGGAGGCTGTGGAGCTGAAACACAGAGTAGAAGATAAAAAGATTTAAGATGTGCTGGAACCATGAGCCAATTTTGCATGAAGAATGTAACCATTATGTAGTAAAAATACATAATATAGTTTAAAATTTAAAAAAAATCACTGAAGTCTATAATAATGAATATAGGTCAAAGAGCACAGTTTGCTTGTGAAGCTCTACCAATGTCCACCATATGACCCCCATACATTTATTAAATTACTTTATTCATTCATCAAACAAATATAAATTAGGTACCAACTCTATGCCTGATCTTCCTCTTGGTGCAAGAGAATTAGAGACAGTTGAAGGAACATGGTCTCTGCTCTCATAGTTTCTTTGTACTAGGAAATGATAAACAACAAACCAAATAAAGAATCAAATATTTTCAGACAACAGTGCTACAAAAACAGAGGACAAGGTCATATCACAGAATGCCTGAGAATGAGATAAAGACAGGATAGTGTGGTCAGGGTTGATCGAGGTAGTAGCTCTGCTCAGATTTACATGCAGAGGAAGAACAAGCCATATCAAATGGCAAGGCAAAAGACGTAACAGTGCACAATCCTTATTGAAAGAGCAAATTTTCAAAAATAAAACAACAGCCAGTGTGCTGAGTGAAACAAACAGATTTTAAAAAGTAAAGTTGCTAAGGTGAGCAGCGTCCAGGTCAAAAACAGCATCATAACCATTTTCTTTATTTTTTAAATTAATTTTATTGAGAAACAAATACTAATGAGACAGTTTCAAAACCTATTAGTAGGACAGTTTATTTTCCGTTTTTTGACAGTTTCAATAATTAATACATTGTATATTGTTCTCTTCATAGTGATTATTCATAGTATAAGATGCAGACATGATATCCTGTCAAAACACTATTAGTACAAATCTTTCTTCTCAGTGAATTAAGAGAAAGTAGCTGTATATCTATCTTAACTACTTTGTATATACAGAAACAAAATGGTCCTTCATTTGCATTCCCTTTTGCTGTTTAGTTTTGTCAGAGATGGGTATTCCATTGCCATTTAAATATTGTAGGTATGTGAATTCAGCAAAATAATCCAGCATAGTCCAGTAGTCCATAAGAGTAGTGGGTTATCCATAGGATGGGCAATGTCAGAAGTTGTTGACTTGAGCCTTTTATAGCTCAGCATATTAATATGCCTTTACTTTTTATACCTCATTTTTATACTTTTCTTCTGGATGGTTAAGATAAAGCAAGATCTATATAAGAAGAAATGTAACTTTTGTATCTGACAAGGTCAGTCAAATCCCCTCAGGATTTACCCTGTAACCCTATACCTCACTTTGTAGATCCTTTGTCAGTGTCAGCCATGTGGATGAGTCACAGCCATTGCTTGACATATTTGCTCTCTGTGAACACCTGAGAGAATGTTTTCTCTCCATGTGACTCTCCTTAGGCATGCACTACATCATCGATCACTTTCCTCTGTGGCCCCACAATCTTGATCAGTAAATTTGGGACACAACTGAGTTGCATGATGTTACAGTACAGATTCTCCTATGTCCTGAGTCTCTATTGACCTTGAAAGGCTAGGACCAAAATGTTGGCTGACCTTGAAGCTCTTTCTCTAATTTTTGTCTTCTCTAAATATTATAAGAAGATTTTGGAAGCTCTGTAAGCAAGGAAGTAGTATACACTAAATCCTTTCTCTGAAAGAATGCTCTGCATCAATGTAGGGCTTCTAGAGATGAAAAATGTATTTTAAATTAAAAATGAAATACAGAATTAAACAACAGAGGGCCAGAAAAATAGTTCAGCTGACTAAGCGCCTGCTATGGCAAATGCAGGGGCCAGGGTTTGATCCCCGGTCCTGTGTGCCATGCTAGTCCTGCTCCTGGGCTGCAGTGAGCAGCAACCAAGCCCAGACCAGCGGGCTCTCCAGTGCTGGAGAGGCTAAAAGCAGAAGGATCACTATGAGTCCAAGCTGCTCAGTGGGACTCTGTACCAAACACACAAATGAAAAAAAGGCTTCCTTGTATCAGGAGGAAAAACGTCTGTCTAAAATTTTATGCTCTCGGGCCAGGGAAATGGCTCAGTGGAATAAGTGCTTCCCTGGCAAGTGCAAGGGCCTGAGTTCAATTCCCGGTTCCACCAAAAAAAAAAAAATGCTCTGTAAAATGTCTTTAAAGAAGACATTCAAGAAAAACTTTCAAACAAAATTGGAGAGAAATTGCTCTAGTAGACTTTTACCAAAGAATATTCGAATGTATCATTCAAATGGGAAGAGGATACCAGTGTAGGATGCAGGATGGATTGAAAAGAAAGAGAACAGTGATCAATCTAAGTAAACAGTGAATATAAAAAAGCAAAACAATGTCTTGGGACGGGAGAGATGGTTCAGTTAAATAAGCGCTTCCCTAGCAAGCTCAAGGGTCTGAGTTCAATCCCCAGTTCCACAAAAAAAAAAAAAAAAGAAAGAAAAAAAAGTCTTAAGTAGTTAAAAATTGAATAGAACCTAAAATAACAATATTTGGATGGGGTAAAAGAAATCAAAGCATCCTAATTTATTGTTGTAACCAGAAAGTAAATCAGAGGTAACTTAAGTGTAAATATTGAAAACGTTTTTGTAAGACAAAGGTAACTACTTTAATCAAGAGTAGATATTTATTTTAAATGGAAAAAGGTAATATGCTGTTTCCAAACTAGCAAAGAGGAAATGCAGTAGTCAAAAATTAACTTCCTGTGTTTCTTTTCCTCCTATTCCTCATCGTAATGCTCTGGTCTTCCCCACCTCCTGCAGGGGAGGGTGGACATCAATTCCTATCTTACACCTGGCCCCTGATTCCTCTCCCAAACATGGGAAAGGCAGTGCTGAAGGGCTGATATCAAAGGATTAAAAAATAAATGGAAGATTATTCTGGAGCAATAGAACAATCCTATGGTCAGCCAGTTAGCAATACAAATATTTATTAAATTTCATAATCTTTCCTTTGATAGGGACTCTCTTCCAGGGTACCCTGGCCAGGAAACTTAACTCACTTTCTCTCCTATCTTATCTTTAAACAGAGTTATGTACATGCACCTACTCTATGATGAATGTAATCATTATATGCTGCATACTTATAAACAATTTTTTAAAAAAGAGAAGCTGTATCTCCACAAGGAAAGGTGCTGTCAATGAAGAACTAATAACCATACAGTCCTTAGGATGTTTACACAAAGCAATAAAAAGCAGCTTGGACTGCAGAGTGTATTCTGATTTGCCACAGAGCTTTGCAGTACTCAATTGCACCTCCTGCAATAATCTAACCCGGAAAGGACTTGATAAATGAGTGCATGATGTGTGTAGAGGTTATTCAGCCTCACCCAAGGCAGCTATGCTCAGCATACCAGCCCAGATCCTGCTGGAATTTCCAATAAATCTCACGCTGGATTCAAAAGATCACTGACTCGCAACCCTGCATACTGTCAGAACTGTGGGAAAAGAACTGCTTTCTATATTTGCATCTTAAAAAAAAAAAGAAAGGATAAAAGATTTCCCTACATGTGTGTCATATCCCCTAATGTCAACTTGTCATTTCATGATGCAAATTAAAAACTTTGAACAGGAATCTCTTTTGAAAAGCACTGCTTGGTCAGCTGCCCTGACTTAATTGCTACCCACCCCGTGATCACTTCAGGGAAGCCTCTGGAAGACTCTGAGAGAATTTTCAGTTTCTTACCTCATACAATGCTGATACTCAAGTATATAGTACCTGCAACTTAAAGAGCAGAATATGTCCTTGGCTCTCATTCTTTTTTTTTTTTTTTTTTTTTTTTTTTTTTTTTTTTTGGTGGAACTGGGGATTGAACTCAGGCCCTTGTGCTTGCCAGGGAAGCACTTATTCCACTGAGCCATCTCCCCAGCCCCCAGAATATGTCCTTGGCTCTGTCTAGGAGCCCTGAGCTCTGAGAAGTAAAGGTGCCTCTTACGTGGTGAAATGGGGGGAAGATATACTCTAGCAAATTACTTTGGAACTATCACTCATGGTGGAAGAAAGATACAATGATTATTATAAATTTTCAATAGTGAAGTCCATGGGCTATAAACACATGAATGGCAGCTAGGAGTAATTTATCCATACCTTTCACTCAACTTGCTTCTATATAGAGGCTGTTTGTTATAAGAATTTAATGGAATATATATGAATATATATATTCAGAAACAAAGACAGGAAAAGGAGAAGGAAAAAAATGGTTAAGATTGGCTTATTGCAAGTATAAATCATGTATTGTTAATGCATAATAAGTAGCTTTACTATAGAGCTGCTTCAGTGAAATTTTTCATATAACTTTCTAGTTTTTGTGCTTTTTCAATTTAAAAAAAAAATGTCATACCAGCACATGGTGCCTTATCTTCATGACCAAGTCAATAGTATTTTCATGATTTATCTTTCAGAGTTAAGAAAGCACAATAAACCCTTGGGTAAGGCATTATGTTTACTTTGGGAAAAATAATTTCAAAATGTATTTTTCTTCTATGCTTATCGCAATATAAGGAGTGTGGTAGAAATTCAGCTGGTGTGCCTTGGCCTTGGCCGTGGTGTAGGGCCATGCTCATAGTGAATAAATACAAAAACAGGCTGGCAAGAATGTTGATTCAAGACCCACTAAATGGAGAGCCTGAAGTTTTCATTCCAATTCTGATTGAGAACATTAGTTATTTTTTAAAAAGAAATTTTAATATGAAATTGAGAGAGAAAGGTATACTACTGTATCCCCAGATTCAGGGAAGGAAGGAATCTCTCTTTCTCATTGGCTTGAAGGTAGAAAATGCCTCACTCCTGATGGCAAATGAAACTGGGACCCAGCAAGTGAAAGCAATGAATGGCCACAGACGCAGTCCTGTTGAGCAACATAGTTTTGCCAGGTGTGAGCAACCTGCATGTGTCAGATGCCTACAGACCCAGCAGTGTGGGGGTTGGTTTACAGTTTGTACAATTGCTTTCACTTTGGTGAAAGGTCAGTAAAGGTGTGAAGATGTAGAATGCCTCTAATGTAGAAACTTGGCTTGTGAATTTTGACTACTAGTTTCGGTTTTTAGCAATGGCTTTTCTTACTATAGTTTTGGTAGAGGACATAATACCCAAAGATAAAGTTGTTTAAAAGTTGAAACCTCACTTGTGCTTATTGTGTTACTTTTTAGGCAGAAGAATCATCATGTGCACTGGAAGATTACAATAAGGGAGAAGTATCACAACCCAGTCTAAAAACAGTATCTGTAATAAGCACATACAATCTAATATTATAAGCAATGATTATATTACTTGTCATTTCTGTTTAATTCCTAATATGTATGCAGACTGAGTGAATGCCATGATGGTATGATTACCAAGACTGGTTTTGTTTTTTAAGTTACCATTTGTTTGTTTGAAGCCTAAAGAAGGAAAGAAAACTTTAGAATAAAACAACACAAAGTCTTAATATTAAAATATGTGTGCACAGGTGTGTGTCTCTGTCTGTGGATGTTGCTCCTAAATACTAACCCTGTCATAGGGCATGGCTATTATGAGTTTAGAAGCCAAGAAATATACTCCTATTAATTCTTCACCTCCTATCAGCCTCTTAACCTCTCTGTAGGTATCTGCAATTTGGTATGTATTAAACCTATTTCTTACTGATTATAAAGCCAGATATTTTCCCCTTAAATTGTTTCAATAAATAAATCATTTCACTTTAGCTCGTAGGGTGGGCAATTTTCTGTGCTGAGATGGGCCCATTCTAGCCACAGATCTTTTCAAAGGAATTCTGGAAACACATTCAAAACAATGATGTCAAGGAAAAAGCTGAAGAGAAGACTCCAGGAGAGATTTTCACTACAGGACCCTGGCATTCTTTTTTTCTATTGAAGGACACAAGAATTAGCAAAACTAGCTGATTTAAGTAAGAGACCTTGAAGTTATGCAAATAGGCATATTTTGGTAAAACTGAGGCAAATAAAAGAACTCCAGCTAAGAAATGAGGTGAATGTTGAATACTGAATCAAAAATCTTACGCCACTTTATGTTCTGTCCTGGATTCCCCAACCAGAATTTTGGCTAGAGAAACCATTTCTCCAGGCCAGTTCTGCAGGCTGGGCTAATCATCCACTACCACAACCTGCTGGCCTCAAAGGTTGGTGTCTGAGTCCCTTGCGACTCTAGATCTCCCCTGGGTCCCGACATCGGCCTCTCTCCTGATGCCTGGCATCTTTCCCCAACCTCTGACCCATAATTCTCTTACTAGATGTTTGAGTCCTCTTTATCCACCCATGGCTTTACCATGACACAAACAAGCACTTCCTATTTCGTTCCCCATCCTACTAACTCCAACTCTCCTTTTTTCAGCTGCCACTCAGCCTGTCTTCTCAGACAATATCTAAATCATCCAGTGGTATTCTCCATATTGATTTTCTTCTGTAGGATAGGAAAAAAGACATGATGGAACTGTTTCTTCACATTTTCAAGAGAATGATGGAATATTCTGAGTGTGAGTGAGACTGCCTGAGGCTGCCAGATTCTCATTCAACCCAGAGCCCAGGCCTGGCAGCATGTGAGTGAGAATGCCCAGGGTCCTCTGGATCCTCATTCAAGCCAGTGCCCAGGCCCTTGTGTGAGTAGAACTTCCTCCATCAGATGGGCTCAGTGTGGAACCCTGCAGTAGAACTACCTGCAGAGAGCCTAGAGGCAAAACTTACCCAGCTGATTCAAAAGCAGATCATCTTGTCAAAATGTCACAGAGGGTTCACCTCCAATCCTGAAGAGGGTTGCAGTAGGAAGAAGTGGAGCACAGCAGCCAGACCCAAGCCACACCCACCTGGAGGAGTCTGAACTTCCTAGATCTGGACCTAGTGCTAAGGTAATAACTCTATCTAAGCTCTACACCAAAGATCAGAAGACAGTGCTATATAAAATGACAGAGAGAAGGAGCAAAATGCATCCTCAGGCCCCAAGCCCCCGCAGAACAAGTGCAGGAGACAATAATATAGAAGAAAGTGGAAATCACACACGTGAAATCTCTGAAATAATAGCATCTAAACTAAAGAAACATCTGCCGAAAGGTACAGAAGAAATCAGATCAGAAATAATTTCTGAAGTAAAAAAGGAATGAGAACTATAATAAAAGAAGTTCTAAGTGCTACTAAAGAAGATACTGATTAAAAATAGAGGAGAATAGAAAAATGATGGAATCCTTGAATGAGCAATGTAGGAAAGAATAGAATGAATGAAGCACATTCAAACTGATATACAGGAAATTAAAACCTCAGTCACAAGCTGACAAAACCATTTGAATGAAACTGAAAATAGACTTTCATACCTTAAAGTTACTGTTGCAGCTAGTGAAAAGGTAAGAAAACATCTCTTAAAAACAACTAGGATGCAGGAAAAAATAATTCAACATCTGTAAGATGATGCAAAGATGAACAACATAAGACTAATACGTATCAATAACAAAAAAGGAGTCAATGCAAATGATTATATAAAAAGAATATGGGCAGAAGTAATAACAGGATATTGGGAAATGATCTGACATTCAGGTAACCAAAGCATATAGAACTCCAAATAACTTCAACCCAACTAAAAACACACCCAGACAGGAACAGTATACTCAAGGTCTCTAAATAAAAGAAATGGATCACCTTTAAAGGAAAACCCATCAGAATAATGGCAGATTTCTCATCACAAACCATTAAGGCAAGAAGAACATGTAGCAAAGTACCAAAAGCCTTGCGAGAAAACAAATTCCAACACAGGCAGATATGCCCTGCAAAGCTCTATTTCAAGTACAATAGAGAAGTGAAATACTTCCATGACAAAGAACAACTAAAGAATTTCACGATGACAAAGCCACCCCTACACAGACTACTAAAAGATATTTTAGAGAGGGATCAAAATGACCACAACTCCATGAATGAGAATGCAAAGAACCCATCAAACAGGTCAAACAATTAAACACAGGAGAATAAGAGGTATACAAAAGGTATACAAAAATTTTTCAGTTTTTCTTTTGTATACAGCACCAAAATATTTCCATCAGTGTACTCCACAAATGCACTTCTCCTGCACCCTGTGGGTCATGATTCTATGATGGTCTACAGGGTGAATGTCAAGGAAATAGCAGTAGCTCAGTCCCACAAGTGACACACAGCCACCAGTGTCATGGACACTGTCCATGTCCACAACACACTAGAACTTTGTGCAATATCCTATCCCCAGAACTTTGTGCGATATCCTATCCCCGGACTGTTAGAAATGCTGGCCATATATCTGCCATTCCAATATTTATCTTATGTTTTATTCTTAGTAATTCTTTACTATCATGGAAACTTGTTCTTAGTTCAGTTGTTTGGAAATATTTAATTTTTAATTAATTAATATTTAAGTTTCTGAATATTGTTTAATCTTAATTTTTATTTTAAGATTTATACTGTATCTTTGACTTACAGTCTACTTAAAAGACACAGTATGATATTTTCTTCTAGTATTAGAAACTTTAAAAAATATGCTTCCATTTTCCATTTTTATATTACTTCTTCCTTGTCTTTTACACACACACACACACACACACACATAAGAAAAAAAAAAAAAAAGAAATATAACCTGACATAAGATTGATGCTGCTTTGTAGAAATCTTCAATGACCTTTTATTTTTTTTTTTATTTTTTTATTTTTTGTCTTTTTGAGACAGGGTCTCACTATGCAGTTCAGGCTGGCCTTAAGCTCACTTTGCAGCTCAGGCTGGTCTCGAACTCACAACAATCCTCCTGCCTCAGGCTCCCAAGTGCTGGGATTACAGGCCTGCGCCACCACGCCCGGCTCAATGACCTTTTAAATGGGTTCATCTAATATATTTTTCATAGCCTACATAACTACCATTTGGAGAGCTCTTTATTCTTTATCCAGGTCCATACAGCAACTTCTCTTGCCTTCTGGATTATGTATGCTCTTTGTTATTTCCTATATGCTACATCTGGAGGTATTAGAATACTTTGAGTGTGTATAACTGGAAAATATTTTACTTTTAGTTTTCAAAGATATGTTTGCTAAGTATAAATTTCAATGAGGACAGATCTTTATTTTTCTCTTGCAGCCTTTGGATTAATTAGTCTAGTTTCTTACACATTTGTCTTTTTTTTTTTCTTTCTTATGTGATATAAGATGCTATTTAATTTTGTTTTACCATAGCTAATTTTTTATGTATATACTTTAATGATTTTTTTCTTTACAATGGTTTTGGACAATTTCATTTTTGTGTATCTTGGTATGATTTTATTCAAATTTCTTGTGCAAAAGGTTCTTTTTTAGAAATATGGTGCTATGATTTCAACTAAATTCATAAATTTTAAATCTTTAAATATTTATTGCCTACCTCTTTCTACTTTGAGAATTCTAATTATATGAATATAAGTTTTTTGTTGGGCACAGAATGAACCATTACGTGACTTATCTGCAAATTTTTTCTTCTTCATTCTTATTTTGAACATTTTTTAGTGTTATTTTCATTTAAGTTTGTAAATAATTTATTTACAATGTGCAATCTATCATTAATCTCATGGTATGTATTCATCTCAGAAATATTCTCTAAAATTCACTCTGTTTACATCTTCTATCTTTCACACTTCAGTATTTGTCTATAATTTTTAATATGATATACAATTATTGATTTTCAATAAAGTTGATGAGAAAAAAAGGAATATTCTAGAAGTTGCTATGGAGACCACTTATATTCTCATCCTTTACTCAAAATTCCAATATACTCAGAGCAACAAAAAAATTTAAATTTTACATCTTTCCTAGAAATAGGCCGCACTGTGCATGGTCATTCTTCCTCACAACTTTCATTCTTTTTTTCCTGAGTTTACAGACTACCCTTCCCAACCTTCAACTCAACTGTGAGCAAAAGTATCTGGGTCACCTTCTGGCCAAGACTCTCAAGAAGCAGTTATGCCAATTCACATGCTCTTTGTCTGCAGGTGGAAGTGGTTGAAAGGATCAGCCACCAGAAGAGCTAGAAATGAAAGACAAAGTTCTTCAAAATTCCACATACAAAAAACCCTGCCCACCAAGCAGGAATCCTTATTTGACTATTATGTGACTCGCCATACATTTTGGAGTCGATGTAACCCTGGATTCAAGCCTATACAGACAAATGCAACCAATACACTATGTTTAAGAACACTGAATCAAGTGAATCCTAAGCCTTCTTCCTAGAAAACACCATGAAATTGTAGAGAGGAAAGGAAAACAGTATGGAATAATTCTGTAAAAGTTGCAAATATTTAATGGATATATTTCTATTATTTAAAATATTACATATACTATCTTTTTAGCTTCAATTATACCTCATTACAACTTTGTGAAATGGTTATCTCCACTATTCAGACATGAAAACTGAAGCAAAGAAGTAGGAAGAGGCATGTTTCAAGAAGTAGAAAAGCCATGATTAAAATTGGCACTGTACCCCAGGTTAGTTGAGTACCCACTACTGCACACTAGATATTTGCTAGAAAATTTTATCTTCACACCTTTTACTTCTTTATCTCCATCTTAAAGATGAATAAGCTGAGGTTCAACAAAGATGAATAATATGCCCAAATTTACACCACTAGAATGAACCAGGTTCCAAGGTCAGAGTATATAGAGAGAAAAGAGGCCATGTGGATTGAGTTTTCTTCCATTTATGAACTCCAATGTCCTGCTAGCTCTGTGACAGTTGTGACCACTATAATCATCACAACTGCTCACCTTTGAAACGTGGATTTCTGCTGGATCACGTTCACCAGATTCCCCAGCATGTCAGGGGGTCTCTTTTGATGATAAAAAAGATTGGATGAGCTTGAAATGGCCTATCTTTGCAGTACCCTAACTACATAGAAAGGATGATCAGCTGAGGCTGGATCAATCATACTCAGGCCTGAAGTAGGAAATGAAGCCAGTGGCAGAGAGGCTAATTCTTTAAGTGAGTAATAGATTTATATATAGTAAGTATTACAGTAAAACTAAGAGTCTTTCTCACGGAAGTACTTCATCCTCTGAGGAAAGTGCTAAGGGAATTTCTATGCTGATTAGGATGCTGAAAACAACCTGAACAGGATGAAGAGAGGGAAGTGGCATGACTTTCGATGGATAACAGAGTTGCAGAGAGGCCATCTCTTTCAGTCCTTTCTGAGCTTTCCTGCCTGCCTTCCCCGCCTTTGTAAGGGATACTTTGTATGAAGGAATCTCTCAACACACAACCTCATCCCTTATCCTTCCTGCCAATCTCTGGGATTGTTCACACATTTAGAGCCCATCTCTAGGGGAAAACTGTTACTAGAGGCTCAGAATGGGGCAAGACAGTGGGATCACATGGCCTCTAGATGCAGGCTATGAATTTGAAAGACCAAGACCCTTTATGGATCAAGGCACCTTGGCCTTATATTCATTCATTTGACCAGTCAGTCAGGAGATTTGTGGTTGGGAAAAAGCACTGAGGGCTTTAAGGAGCCAGAGATTCTCTGCTGTACAGTCAGCTGGACCACAGCATGGGCAACAGAAGAAACCCAGGAGGTTGGGCATCTAGGATTTCCCAGGACCAAGAATACCACAGAAGCACCTCTGGGTTGCCCCACAGCCTCAGAAAAGACAGGAAAATGAAGTTTCCAGAAGAACACAGTCTTGCACACATGGCCTCAGAAGAAGAAGAGGGGGAGTCCTTGAGTTCCTCTGTTCATTGGTCATATCCATCTATTCCATGATGGCAGCCAGCGTAAGTGTTTTCTAACTGAGCATGCCACATTTCTCAGTGATCTTGATATTAAATCAAAAGTCATTGCTGTGGCCCATAGGACCCTGGTGGGACCCTTGTACTCATCTGATCTCAGCTTACTCCACACCCTCCACTCTCACTAGAGCGCCGAGTCAGATTATTTTATAGCCTATAAACTGCATGAGGGCTGAGCTCATGTCTTCTCACTCACCTTTCATACCATGCTTAGTTTGTTTGCCTAACACAGATGGTGTTTAGCCTATAACAGTTGGATGATTTATTTAAATACTCAGACTGACTGACTAAAGCACCAGTATTCAGCAATACAGTTAACTGGCTGTGGAAGCAGATCACTTCTGTAAATGCATCCCTGATCCTTACTCTGTCCATGGCTTGGATGGCACAGAGAAGCAGAGTGCAAATCAGGCTCTAATTTTAAAGCTCAGCAGCAAAATAAAGCCCTTCATCAAGGCCACTTCAGGAGATATTCCACTGCCTTAAATGGTCTTTACAAAAGTATAAGAAATATGCCAACAACCGATTGAGAGAAATGAAATTTAATTGAGTGTGTGACTTACAATGATTCAAAAGAATACCACTAGCTCTATGTGTTCAGCTACCTCCCTTTTGTGATGATGCTTTGATGAAAAGTCAGGAATATGAGACAAACATTTCTGCCCTGGTGCCAGCAGGATGCCAACTGGTCCAACAGACCTACAAAGGTTTTATGATTGAGCCTCCGTTAAGTACAAGCTTCCCCAAGGGCCCAACCTAGAGGATCAAAAGCTTCTCTCCTTTCTGCTATGGACATTGGGATTCTTTCTCTATGGTAGTTGGATCCAACTCAGGTTAGATTTGAACATGGTATAAATTGAAGGTCATGAGAAAGGGGGAGGAGTTACAGTTGATAATTAATTAAATGCACCCTAATGTGCTCCAGTAAGAACAAAGAAAATATTTCTGGATAAGAAAGGAGAAAACTGGCATCAGATTTAACAGGTAGACATGGTAAATTAACAGCATATGTAAATAGAGCACATGCCAGAGCAGACCCACACAACACCTTGTAGAGAGAACATTTCCATCTTCTAAGCGTACATCTTAAGGATTCAGTAGGAAGATGATCTCTTTTATACAGAAGCAGAGTTTTGCTCTACTCTCCATGCTCGTTTCCGTCAGTAACACATTGCCTAGTCTTTGCCCAGATACACCACCTGACAGGTGAACAACTGTTGCTTAAGAATCCCATGAAAATGCTGGGTGCTGCGTGATGGATTTGATTTACAGTGGTGGTGAATCTATGGCACATGTGCCACCGTGGGCTGCTTGCTATCACTGAAACCTTAAAAGGTTCGCCATCACCGGATTAGAAGATTTAACACAGATTCACTGAACTTTGTTTTTGACTGAGCTCATTTTCTTTATAGAAAAGTGTATTTAATGGCAACAGGGGACTTTCACATTTATCGCCGTAGGTCCCTTCCGTTGTCTACTTACTAAGAAGTTCTGCTATGTGCAAAAATTTGTTTTGAATATTTCCATTTTTTAAGAATTAATCTTAATTATCTGGAGTTATCAGTTACTCATCCTCAAAGGTTAGCCATGATTATAAATACCAATTTATTTCAGGGAGGGGGAAAGAGAGGTGAGCCAATTTAAAAACAAAATCTGCAATATGATAAGTGGAAAATGGGACTAGGTAGGGTGGTACATGCCTATAATCTCAGCATTTGCCAGGCTGAGCTACACAGACCCCCTTGAATTGAAGGCCAGCCTGGGCTACATAGTGAAACCTTGTCTCAGAAAATGGGGGTAGAGAATGGGGGAGAAAAGGTAATTAGTTGGTTAAAGTACCTGGTAACCTTTAGGAACCTAATTTTGTCTGCTGAGACATAGGAGATCCTCAGAATTCCACCTTGCTACATAGATTTGTTATTATCTAGCAAAAATAAACCAGAAAGCAGGTATCTGTGGATTCTACTGAGGGACTTTTAAAACCACAATGCTCAAACTTTTCTCTCTTCTAGGAATCTAGAAGATTCCTATCTTCTAGGGCTGGGTGTCAATGTTATGTAAAATGTCCCTTGGATGATCCTTTGGGCTAAGACTGGGAAGCTCCCCATCCCCTGCCCTGCAGCCCCTACCCCTTGGCTAGGAAAGGCACTGCCAGGGGAGGAGGGCAGGGAGGCAGGTGATAGAGAGCTAGAGAATGAAAAGCTGGACATGAAGTCTCCCTTTTTCTGCAAAACCAAGAACAAACAGTTCACATTTTCATTAAGCTATCTGTGTAATAGTTATCATTTATGGAACTAGGATTCTAATTCCATTTTTGCAGTTCTGCATGAGGTCTCTGAACAGTAGATATAATTTTCACTGCTAACCTTCCATTAAATCCACTTCATAATCACTGTATTTTGTGTTAGCGCAACCTCTCCTCCCAATCACACAAATGAACTGACAGATGATTCTAACACAACCATGTTTCCTTACTTTAGTTCCTTGGGATCCATAGCCTGGGGGACCGGGAGGGCCAGGCAAGCCTTTCTGTCCAGTATCACCCTGTGGAAAGACCGGAATAAAGCAGAGACAAAGTGTAAGAAGCCTGAAGAAGGCAAAAGCATAAATACTACAGCTCTTAGATCCCCCTTACTTCAGTATGGCCAGGACCTTCTCTCTGTCCACGAACAGAAATTTTCTAAATATTTTATTTAGTTCAGTCATATTGCTTACAAACACATTCTTACACATAACACAAGCTTTTTTCAAAGGCTAAGACAGCGCTGCTGCTAATAGGCAGAGGTGGCAGCCAGCAGCCCTGTGTGGCTTCCACTCCGCCCCTAGCCCTGCACAGCAGGCCCTATGCTGAGTCCAACAGCATGGCAGCAGGACTCTGCATGTCGGATAACATGATGCTCCATTTCACTGTGGAAGTCCTGGGACTACAGATAAAGTTCAGAGGCTATTGCTGTGAATTGGTGTTAGATTTTTCAGAAAATATGTAGCAGCAGCCCAAATGCCCAGCAACTGATGGATAGATGTGATTTTTTTATTTTTCTTTTAATGTATTTGATACAGGGTCTCCTTACATGGCTCAGACTCATAGTAATTCTCATGTCTCAGCCTTCCCAGCCCTGGGATTACAGGCATGTGACCCATGCCTGGGCGTGGTGGCCTGCTTGGCACACCTGCACCCGGGGCAGGACCAGCAGTGCACGTGGTACAGGGATTGAACTCAGGTCCCTGAGCTTGCTTAGGCAGGTGCTTAAACTTCTGAGCTCTACCTCCATGGTCCAAGACATGTTTGTTTACGCAATAGGGTACTACTCAGCCATAAACTTGAGATATCTCTAGGTATAAGGGTGCACCGCAGGATCATACTTAAATAGAATAAAGCTGAGACATGTGTAAATATCACATTTTCTCTGTGATGTGAGCAACCGAAAGTGTATATGAGGGCCAACATGCAAAATAGATATTGTAAAATAGGAATAAAATGTTCAAATGGAAAGGAGAACCAGGAGGGGAAAGGAAATAGAAAAACATGAGAAAAGGAAAAAATGGAAACAAACCGTTTACAGATAGGAAAGGGAAAAGAGGTTGAAGGGAGGGCAGGGACTGGGGAAAAAGAATCAAGATATATCATGAACAGGTACACATTCCCTAGGACAAGTGCGATCATTATGTATGCCTAAAATATACCAATAAATTTAATTTTTCAACAAAGAAAAAATACGCGATAAGTGAACATAGCATCTTCTAGCATGCACTGAAGTTGTTGATTCTGTGTTTATTAAAGAAAGATTCTCCAGGTGGAATCAGATCAGAAAACAGTACATACACCTGGGGGAGCTGTGCTGTGCACATTCCGACAGCCTGAATGCTGTGCTTAGTATTCAGCACTTAGACACATTCACTGGAGCAACAGCTCTGCCTCATAAACACCACGGAGTGTACTTGCACAAAAGCAGCCTAGACATCACTAAGTGGTAGTTCTCACAGGACCACCTCATATGCAGAATGACATGTATAAAACATTGTTATGTGTCACGTGACCATACATCAAGGCTCTCAATTAACTTACTTAAGTGAGAAGTCTCTAAATTAAAATTGAAGGGAAGAAGCTTGGTGAGATGGTGGGTTCATTTGTTGTTGTACAAGTCAGTAGTGTTCTTTCTCAGTGAAGAAAACCATCTTTCTGACTATAAGAGGAAGACTTAAAAAAATTTTAAAACAAAATTTAAGTATGACAATGAAAAATTAAAATGGACTCATTGTCCCTTCACCCACTGATAATGACTGTTGACATCTCAGGAGGATCTTCATCCCTGTAAAGGGATCTAAAAGGTTCAACATAGCCTCTTACCAAACCACAGTCAACAGGACAAAAATAAATAGCAGGAAAATCTGGTAAATCTGTAACCTGAAGATACTTTTAGACAATACATTTAGTGCACTTGGGTTTGGATTACCACTTGTCACATGAAGTCAGATGTGAAAATTGCTATATTCACTATCAAATTGGGGCTTGTGTCATAGTTAACTGTTGTGTCAACTTGAGTAAGAAATGCCCGGTTGATTTGGCTTATCACAGTTCTGGGTGTGACTGAATGATGGATGCCCAAGATTTACCCTGGGTATGGTGGCACCACCCAATAGGCTTGTGGCCTGAATGGAATAAAGAGGGAGTGAAAAAGTCTCCCTTCTGCTTCTTTGGAGGAGTACTCGTCTTTGTGTTCACCTTTAGACTTCCAATGTCCATCTCCAGGCTTGCAGTACAAATCCTTCACCCTTCTAGCTCAGACACTGTCACTCTGCTTTAAAAATATGGGACTTGAAACAGTTCAGATGTTGGAATTTCAGATTAGTTACGCTCACCCTGCTTCTGTCCCCCATGTAGAGCACAGACCTAAGGACTCACCTTTGGCCCTTGGATTCCTACACCCCGAGGCCCAGAGGGACCAGGAGGGCCTCTGGAGCCAGGCTCTCCCTGAAAAGATACAATGAATGACAGGTTACTGATATTTTTTAAAAAATTATATTGCATCATATTTTATTAAATATGCTCATTCAATTATACATTTTAATATTCTAGAAACCTTTGAATTTCATTAAGGTATAAACTAACCCTTTTCTTCTAAATTACCTTCCTGTTTTTACATATGTATTATCACCTTTGTTTCATTTCTTATTGCCAATCACACAGTCTTTAAAATAAGTAATGAAGGTCCCTTCCAAATCAATCAAGGTAATTAACTTCTTGGCAACATTAATATATACTTTTTTCAGATCTCCCTCCTCTCGAATTTGGAAAAGTAATTATTGCTATTACAAACAGAGGGCAAAAGAAAAGAATAAATGGAAGCTATTAAAAGGTCGAATTACATCCTGAACTAACTGCTTTTATTATCTCAATCAACAGAGTATACTATTTGACTTAGAAATTGGCTTTAGGACATCTGTGCCACTACTGTGACTGTGACTGCAGGGACAATTCTATAAGGTCTTTTCTGTTTCTCTGAGGCTTGACAGCTGTGTAACAGACCTATCTCCAGGAAAGCAATAAGGCCCAAAGAGGGTGAGTTAGCCCCTCTGGTTGGACCTTCTGAAGAAGCTAATGGTGGACAGAAACAGGAAAATAAAGTCTTTATTCGTTACCACCTGTTTGCCTGAGGTTATGCTACGCATGTTTGTGTGTTGCTTGACGTAACTTGAAATTTATAAGAACTCTTCATTATGATTATAACTAGCTTAGCTAAGTGCCCTGAACCTCAGTAAATATACCAGATATGTAGAAAATAAGCTCTACATTTCACAGTGATAAGAATAAACCACAAGAGCATGTGAGTCATCCTATCACAAGGTCAAGAACCGGGCAAGTACTTTGTAAATGTCAGTGAGCCACCCACCTGCTTTATGAACGGGAAATTAAAGTTTGGCCATGTCTGTACAAATAGCAAGAATCTGGGCCAGACGGATAGAGACAAACAGGAACCCTCACAGCATTAGTAAGCTATTATAGCCCCTTTTGCCAACGGTTTGGTAGATTTTTAAAAGTTTCACTTACGTTTACCACATGATCCAGCAATTTCATTCTAAGATACACATCTGAGGGAAATAAAAACACATGCCACACAAAGTCCTACCTCCAAATGGCCCTAGCTGCGTTATTCATAACAGCTCATAACTCATAGTGGAAGCAGTGAATAGATAGATAAAACATAAGGAAGGAACTGTGGACACATATTATTAGATGGATGGACATCAGAAACATTAGTTTCAATGCAAGACGTCAGACATATTATTTAACTTCATTGCTATGAAATGTCTAGTGAAAATAAATCTATACAGACAGAAAATAGGTTTGTGGTTGCCATGGGCCAAGGTTGACAGCATCCATTAACTGTATCTCAGTGCAAGGTATATGGATTAATTATGAATGAATGTAAAGTACTTCTAGATAAAACTAAAAGAATAGGTAGAACTTGTGAATTATATTTTATTACTGACTTAATCTCTTTCTTAATCATACCCTATGCTTTTTCAGACAGGCCACTTTTACTATTCTAGTGTCCTATCTCAGTCTTCTCTGCTTTCCAGTAAAATTCAGCTGCACTTGAGCTCCAGGTAGTAATTATCTTCACCTCCCCACGCCTACTGACTCCCAGTCCTGTGGGACCACAAGCTATTCCCAGCTTATCTGATGGCTCCCACATGAAGAGCCCCAAGTAGGGGACATGAATGCCACGGCTGTGTGCACCTGTGCAACCTCTTCTTTCTCATGTCTGAAGTCACCTGAGCACTTCCAAACACATCTGATACACTTTACTACTTTTTGAAAAGACAGATCATTTCTCATCCAAGTCTTCTGACACCCACATACCCTACAGAATACAGGTAAATACATATAAACTGGAATTGCCTAGAACTATGGAATATTTTATCAGAAATAATCATCTCCTTCACTCTAACTCCACACCTAGATAGGGCAGTTTCCTCTCCCATTTCTAGCTCACTGCCTTTCCAGGATTCTTTTTTTTCTGTATTTTTAGGGAATGGTCTACAAGATGTTCAAGGTCTCACTACTAGATCAGACTAACAGTGATTCTCCTGTTTACAGCCTCACAAGTGCTAGGATTACAGATGTACACCATTATACCTAGGCTCATTTGCCCCAAGGGTGGGTCTGGCACAGCAGGCCTGGGACCAAACTCCAGGCTCCTGTGCCTGTTTGCAGGTGCTTTAATCCTCTGAGTTATTTGCCCATCTTTTTTTTTAAGTTGAGAAGGATTTTTTTTGGGGGGTGGGGGCTGGCTCAGGCTGCCTTAAGTGTGGGTGTGGTGTGGCATGTGGAACTGGGGATCAAACCATGGCCCTTCAAGCCCAACTGGGTTTGCCCAGGTGGGTGTTTAAACAACTGAGCTAAAAGGCAAGCCCCTCCAGGATTCAAATAAGAGGTGACAAAGGATGCTGCTGGACACTGAGGAGCACACAACCTCACCTAAAGACAACAGCAGCAAAACCTGCACCTGGCTTTGAACAGGTGTCTAGATCCACCAACTTACAAAAATAGGAGACAAGAGATGCCTTAAACACCATGGAGTTACCATCAGCAAAATCCTTGAGGACAAATAACACACCCATGAAGAAGGTGCCAGGAAAAAGAGTAAGGAAGAAGTAAACTGTGACTCTGAGAGGCTCAAAAGGAAGCTCAACCAAGAGCAATACCTGGGCTTCCTTTGGAGCCTCATTCAAACAAGCCCACTATGACAGCCTCAGGTACCAATTTCCCGCAGTGACTGTGATCATTATGTGCTGCATATATGTACTAATAAGTTGTTTTTAATTTATGAGGAAAGCTGGAAATTTTGAACACTGTATATTTATGACTGTATGGAATTGTTGGTATTTCGACGTGTGATAGCAGCACTGCTGTTATGTTTCAAATAAGAGCCATAATATTTGAGAGATAAATACCAACATTGGTTTTAATTTTTCTTTTTTTAAATTTTGTTATTTATTTATCTATCTATTTATTTATTTATTTGGTACAGGATACCACTATGCAGCTCAGACTCATAGTGATCCTTCTGCCTCAGCCTCCCCAGACGTGGGATTACAAACGTGCACCACCACACTCAGTTTCGGTGGCCATCATAGTGTACCCATTGGCATTCTGGAGCCGACACAGCATGTGGTACCGGGACCAAACCCGGGTTCCTGCACTTGACAGACAGGTGCTTAGACCACTGAGCTATCTCCCCAAGCCCAAATACCAACGTCTTCTATAGATGATATCTGGAGGTGGCTTCAGAGTACAGTGAGAAGGGAGTGAGAAACATGGATAAGACAAGGTCTACCTCAGGCTGGTGAGGAAGCACAATGAGGTGGTGGGAGTTCACCTTACTTGTCTTTTATTTTCATCTGTGCTTAATAATTTTATAATTAAGTGTGATAATTATAATTTAGTAGCATTTTGGAAAATCCCTGAACCATACCCAAAAATCTCACAAGTGACCTAAAGAAGTACTGCTGAAATGGTTACTCTTAGTGAGGAGAACACAGAACTTAAAAGATTATTTCAGCAGACAAAGGGGAGAACACATGGGTTCACAAACATCAATAGTAAGATGTACATATGTCTCATGTATTCTTGGTCCATATCAAGTGCTACATATTTTGTTAAGCAAGGATGCAGAAAGACTGTTGCTTTGCATAATGTTATTTCAAGACAGAATTTGACAGACAAATTTGCAATATTTGTCTTGTGATGATTTTAATTAAAATCTCTTTCTCAATTAGTATCAATTTATACACACAAATAATCTTTTCATATTTTACAATCAAGAATATTTAATATATACCTATGCTTTTCTGAGGCAGGTCGGTTTTAAACCAAGGTCTAACATTCTGCAAATGTTCAAGTTGGCCTATAACACAAAATGAAGGTTGTACTTCAATACAGATGGGAATATCTGGCACATGGTAAGCTGCAAATCCACAGAGAGGCATCTTCCCGCTGCAGGGGGGCCTTCGACACTATGTCACACCTTTTCCTGTTTCATGAATCGTGAGTCCTTGTTATGCCACATCTGGCAATGAAAGCAAGAGCACCATGAACAAGTCTCCCTTTGCCACTTGAAGATACTGGTTCCACCATGGTGTGGCACAACTGGTACCTATGAAGAGGTGTGTTTACCTGTGGGATTTTTGCTTTGGACTCTTATTTCAGTGTACGGGGTGACATTCTCAAATAAAAGACACCAAAACAAGTCGTTACAAGGCTGGTTTTAAGTTCCCATGTTAAAAATCTCCAGGTTGTGGGAGCCTGCAGAGGGAGCCCTTGCACTAAGAGATAATAAGCAGAGCTCAGACCCTGGAGTCTCCATTGGTAGCTACATCATTTTCATGAACTTTATTCCTATCTTCCTTCACTCCCTCAAGAAAATAATAGTTGCTTACATAGCTTCCCACTTCCTTTCGACCCACAAGAGATACTCTGAGAGATACTCTTTAATTTCACAAGAAAGGGCCAAGTTTAGGACTGTTTGCTGTATGCATTCATGGGAGTGAATGATTCAGTAAATGTTTTACCTAGAGCAGGGTTGGTGAAAGTTTTAGATTTTTAAGTGATAACAAACAGTGGCACATGTGCCACAGGTTTGCCACCACTGACCTAGACGTAACTTTGCATAGTAGCTTATCTATTCCCTTTTTTAAAATACAGAATTTTATAGTTATATTAAGAATTTTTACTTTTTAAAAGAAAAAGTGCAACTATATTATGACTGATACTTCTAATTGGTAAAATTTTGCTGTCATTGGTATTACAACATGCTATAAATAATAATGAGCATGCATTAAGTTTATTTACACAGCAAACACTTCTCATTCTCTGTCTTAGCTGATCCCATCAACATCTACATACTCCATCTTATTTTTTTATGTATTTGGTACAGGGTCTCATTATGCAGCTCAGATTTGTAGTGATCCTCCCGTTTTCAGCCTCCCCAGCACCGCAATTACGAGCAGGCACCACCGCACCCAGACTCAGCAGCCGGCTCAGTGCACCTGGGGGCAGGGCCAGCACGGTATGTGGTGCCAGGGATCGAACCCTGGTCCCTGTGCTTGCCTAAGCAGGCTCTTGGTCTGCTGAGCTACCCTGCCTGCCCTTTTTACTCCATTTTATAGAGAAAGAACTGAAGATTACAGAGATGACTTGACTTCCTGAACCTACACAGCCACTTGTAATTCAACCGAGGTGTGAGCCCAGAGCCTATATCCTGCTTTGATGTTGGCTGTAATCACACACAACACACACACACACACACACACACACACACACACACAATGCTACCTTTTCCAGAGACTTTCTCTCAGCTGCCATTTAATGAAAAGACCACATCTATGTGGCTATAAAAGTATTTTCCCTACACAAAGTCAATCATATTCTAAAGGAGAAAAATGAAAATATCCTGGCTTGTAAAAACTCTTGCTTTATTATAAGAGATCTGTACACCTGTACAAGTCAAGTTCCCAGCTGCCAAAACGTTCACTTCCCATTTTCCCTCTGTGGACCTTGCTCAGCTCAGTGTTTACCTCAACACTTGCACAGGTCTGGTGCCAGAACTATTACCTACAGAACTCCTTTATCTCTTGTTTCATTGTTTCACTTGACTTGGCAGAAAGAAACACACTGTCACGATCACTAATTATAACATTTTCATTTGTTAGAACTCATAAAAGCATTTAGGTATGTTATTTCATTGATCTCTCAGAGAACACTTTGAAGTAGGCCTTATTATCCCAAATCACACATGAACGTCCTAAACCTCAAGGAAATTAAAGACTGTTTTGGGGTCAAATAGCTAATAGGTGGCAAAACTTTTGATATTAAGCAAGGACAATTATACTTTATTTTATAAAATTTATATGCAATATTTGAGCAAATAAGCACCCCACTATATTCCCTTCTCCCCTCCAACATGCACACCTTAATAAGCCTTCGGTCATTCTCTGTCCATTTGTTTGTTTCTGCCAACTAAATCCTTTTCACTGTTTAAGTATGGAACCAATTCAAAGTTGTTCAAAGGGTGATTTCATACATTTCTACTTTAGGGAAAATAAGCAAATTGGATTCACTGTGCAAAGAACCACCCTCAAGAATTTTAGTACTCTGAAGAGTCTACTATGATGAAGCTTAGGAATTGTTGAGGAATTGCTTAAAATAACATGGAAGATGTCAAAATAATGATTAGCATTTGCTTAATGTTTCTTTTTGACTTTTAAATAAAGTTGAATCATAACTAAGCCTTCGACTTCATAAACATAAACACTACTCTGGGACAATTAATGCAATTCAGTGTGTCACAGTTTAGTGACTCATGAGTATCTCACTTACGGTTTCTAGAATGTCAATGAAAATTTTATAGGTCTCATTCTAGTTCACATAAAGCAACCTAGATACTAACAGTGTACTCACTATTGGCTGACCACTGTCACAGTACTCATTCTTTAAAATGAAAAGAGAAGTGGTGACAATTACGAGCATAATTATTGAGTGGATAAAGACATAATTTAGCACATGCTGTGAAACCCCTCACTCAAATTGCTATCACATGGCCTTTCAGGTATTTTGTCAGCTTTAAATTTTAGAGTATCTCAAATAATTTCAGGTCTTCAAATAAATTTCTCTCCTAGAACTTCAACATTAATCTGGAAACAATCATATCTCTTGGTCCCTGATAATTTTAATAATTGCTACAGGAATTGAGGGATTTGTTGTTCTTGCTCTTTTTCAAAGTCATTCATGGGAGATAAGCATGATCGCCTTGTGCCAAGAATTTCACTGAATAGGAAATTCTTCCTCATTTTGTTGAGGTAGAAACCATAAAGTAACGTTGGAACTGTACCTAATGACAACGAGAACAGCAGGAGTACTCATATCAATATAACTTTCCACTGGAAGAAAGTTCTATAGTCTGCATTATAAAACTAAGCATATGTTGATAGTAATGTGGGCAATGAATGTTCCAAAGAGTTAATGTGCATCTCCAGGGCTGCAAAGAAAGTATGTGTGTACTCTTGGAAAGAGAAATGCAATGCTAGAAAGAACACAAGGAGAAATGAAAGCAATACTGAAAGTCACAAGGCAGTCTGGATTGCAGCTCAGATTTTATAGACCATATATAGAATGGAATCAGAACAATGTTCAAAAGTCACCTAGTCAAGGTTTTCTGGTCTGGAATTTAACCTGTTCTGAAACCTACAGGTCAAACTTCCTGTCATCCAATTTTACCATGGCTCTGGCTTTAATTAGTACTATCACAGGCTTATGGTCCAGCCTGTAGTGATTTGGCAGGCATATTATGAGGGAGTGGCTTCGCTTTGGAACTGTGAGCCCTGAACTTTATTATCATTAAACCTCTATGTGAGGTGAGCCCTCCTTTGCAGGCCTGTACAGGGAGGAATTCCTTGTCCAGTTCGTGTCTGCCAATGAAATGTACAGATTCCTAGTGCATCTCAGTGTAAATTGGTCTTCTGTTCCCTCACTGCCTGTTGGTGGTGTGCACATATGTGAGCCATTGCAGAGAACAGAGGGGCCATTCAGAGGCTGGAAACATTTTTAGAATAATGATACTCAGTGGAATTTCACACAGACTTGCACTTTAATTTATGGTTATGGGCCACTTTTTTCAAATCAAGCTATGCTGCAATATTCAAATATTTAAAGTTTTTGAAAACTGTTTAATTCTTTTGGTTTGGGTTTATGTTTCTCCTTAAGGTTTATATCTTCTAGGTCACAGTAATGGAAAACCAAGAATAGAAAGAAAAGTAATGCAACTATACAAAAAAAAAGGGAGTGAGATGTTTAGAAGTTGATAAATTTAGAGACCACATCCACAGTCTCAGGTATGTCATTCTTTCTGGTCTGGCTTACTTAGCCATTCAGACTTTATTTGGGTGTCATATTCATAGACTCCCATTCATACACAAAACAAGTGTTGTACCAAAACCATTTGTATTATAAACTGCCAAGTTGTTCAACATCACTAGCTCTTGATTTCCTCATCTAGAAAGAGAGACCCTTGAGGTCCCCACAATTGGATTTCAGGATTGCCCTAAGTTAAACAATTCTAAGGTTTTAGGAAAGGCCATAGCTTTCTCTGTGATAAGTTCCACACTGAGAGGAGCAGAAAGAACTAAGAGAGAGTAGAAGGAATGCATCTTCCCTTATGGAGCGTAGGCAAGCCACTCCTGTGTTCTGCTTCTGTGTGATGAGAAACAAATTCTTAGGCCCATGAACATCAGTAAAACAGCTTTTTGGCTACATGGACCTTGAGAGTTTTGGGAAAGAAAATTCAAGAGAAAAAGGCTGTCTGCAGTTTCTAAAAGTGAGATGAGTTTTATGTCATGACTGTTCTCAAATCACAAGGGGTTCTCCTAACTCTCCAAGGCCCCAATGAATAAGCACAGACAGTAGGGTCAGGGCCGGCAAGATAGCTCAATGGACTAAGTGCATACTTAGATGAGCGCAGGAACCAGGGTTCGATCCCTGGCACCACGTGCTGCAACCAGCCCTGCCCCCAGGGGCACTGAGCCAGCCACTGCATCCAAGCATGGTGGCACATGCCTATAATCCCAGAGTTCAAGAGGCTGGAGACAGTATGATCACTATTAGTCTGAGCAATACAATGAGACCCTGTACCAAATAAATTAAATAAATTTTTAAAAAGCAATGGGTATGGTCTCTGAGCCTGCCTTCCCTGTCAGTGACCCAGGACAGAATCCAGCCCTAAACTTTACTCAGACAGAGGATGAACATTTTCGATTTTGCAAGGACCCATATTCATCAGTTTCTCTTACTATTGCATTTCACAAAGAGATTTTTAAGACTACCTCTACTGCGTCCTTGAAAGTGTTTACAAGAACTTTTGAAATGTCTTAGAAAGTCCTGTCAAAATGTGAATTAAATTCAAGGAAACCATATTAAAAAAAACTATAATCACTGATGTCTTATAAATTTTTTCCACTTGAGAAAAAGCCACAGAGTACTACAAGTGTGTTAGACATAAGGGAAAACTTTTATGCATTTTGAAACATAGAACTTTGATTCTAATGTCTCTGTCATATGCTAAACACATGTGACCTTAACTAAGTATCTCAAAAACCCACTATAAATTAATCATCAACTTTAATGGTTTCCTCATTTCAAAACACATTTGTTTTGTAAGTTAATGCCTTGAGGCCAAGATTTTAAGGTGACTACACAGAGTTTAAATGAAAAACATATCAGGAAACATATGTCAATACAACCACACACTCAAATACTCCCACATACTTGTAGTTTCTCTGTTGTTTAAACTCAGAATGGATGGAGAAAAAACTGGTATATATTTGGGTCACAGGCTTTGCTGCCAATAAAAATTTTTATTATTTTGGGACTCTCATCTCCTCTTTATCAGGACAAAGTTAACAGGAATTAAACCTTTCAAACTATCTCCTTTGTTTTGCCAGTCTCTGTCTATGGGTTTCCAAAAGTCTTCTTCAGAAGAAAAGGTTACACTGAGACTGTGAGGCTTCTATGAAAAAGGAGAGACTATCTTAAAAGCCATTTAAAAGCTTGCATTTGTATTTAGAACTTCCTTTATTTTCAAGTTTACAATGTCAGTTCCTTAGATTCTACAACCTTATTCTCTCAACAGCTCCTTGCAGGTCTAGTGATATCCGGGTCCCTCAAGAAGAGACAGGAGGCCCAGAGGGGGGGGGTCTGCCGGTGTTTCCTCCCTGACCTCCAGTGGCAGCTCAAAGCAAGGGGAGAGCCATGGCCTTAACTCATCTCCTCAGCAGAATACCAAGGATAGTGTAGGTCTCACTGATGGCACTCTTGGCAACACACTGGCTACCTCAAACACAATAAAAAATTTAAATTTAAAAGTATGATGAAATTCTTCAAGGAACACCATTTTCTTGAGATTCCCAGCACATGTGAAAGCAAATACAAGGAACATTTGGAGGGAAGCGATATGAAAACATTGAGCAAATGTTTTACCCTTATGCCTTAAATAATTTGATAGAGTGGAATATTCACAAGGATGAAATTTTTAAATGCTCTTTATCTGTGCCTAAGTGCTTGTCTTTATTAATGCCAAATGTAAAGCAGCAGCACATAATTTAATGTAACATTATGCAGATTACATAAAACATTCATAATAATCTATTCTCTAAAAATGTAAATTGGGGCTAGGGAGATAGCTCAGTGGAATAAACACTTCCCTGGCAAGCGCAAGGGCCTGAGTTCAATCCCCAGTTCTACAAAAAAAAAAAAAAAGTTACATAAAAATGTAAATAATCATCTATTTCCTCTGGAATACATATCAAGTGCAGTATACATTTAATATTTTATTTTGCCTTATTTTAAGTAGAAATATCCTTCTACTTCCCTAAAGAAATATTTGGTACAACTACAATGCTTCTGTTCTTGTTTGGTGTTGTTGTTTTAACCAGTATTTCACTTACAGCAGAAAATAACAGTTTATCTATTGAATTTCTCTATTTTTTTTAAACTTTCACTTTGATACATACTATGACTTAAAGGAAAAAGGTTATCTTAATACTTAAATTCAGTGCCTTTCATTGACAATGCCAAGGCTTATTCAAGAATCTGGGTTCGTCCAGAGTCAAGCCAAATTGGAATTCTGAATAAAACATCTCATGTCTGTATGGCTTCTACTGTATTTTCTAATATGTAGTTTCACTGGACACTCATAATTACTCCAAGAAACAGAAACAGGGCAAGTATTAAGATCTCTTTAGAGCTGATATTTAGATATATTCTCCTTTATTCTATTTGGAAATAACAAAAGTGTATCTAGAGGAGCATTGTAGAGGAGCACTATCAGGGAATGATCACCTTTAAATATTACAGAAGAAACAAAAAAAACAAGAGAAAAGAATTGGCATTGAGTGGGTATATAACATCTTCTTTCACTACTGACCTGGAATCATGAAGAAAAGCTGAGTAGTTAATTAGTAAGGGAAAATTTTCCTTCAGGCAACAAAGATAATTTCAGGCACTTCATTCAACAGATTATAGAGCCTGAATAGGTAGTACTCTAAGATCTTGTCCAGTAAGTTAGGAAAGAACAATACAAAGAGCCTGACTTTGAGAAAACCTACATTCTTATGGAATGTGCTAAGCAATAAACAAGAAGGGTCATCAAAGGAAGTGATCTATTCTATAAAGGATACATAGGGGTATTTCTGATATTTTCAAATGGATGGATAGCGAGGTAACATATGACCTGAGACTTCAGAAATTGACCATCCTAGGCAAAGCCAAAGCTCAAGAATATGAATGTTTTAGTTACTTTTCTTTCATTGCTGAGACAAAATACCTGACACTCAAAATTAAATGAAGAAAGGTTTATTTAGCTCATAGTTTGTGGAGGCTTCAGTTCATAATCATTTGGCAGCAGGGCAAGGTGGGATGGCACAGGGACATCTAAACATAGCAAGGGAAGACAGCAAAACCAACAAGAGCAAAGGGAAGGAAGCAAGACTCTTTTGTTCCCTTATAGTATATGCAGGCTACCTGGACCAGGTGAAAGCAGCATTCATATCCCCAATCCCAGCACTAAATAATGAACCAATTACAAACTCTAGATTTAGCAGCCTCAGAAAAAACTGCCCCCTCCACCGCATAGCCACAGAGGCTTTGGGGGAAATCCAAACACAAACCATAACAGTGAAGGAACATCAGTGGGACAGGTCAACATGACTGGACATGTGAACAAGGGTGAATGGATGGAAACTTTGCCTAGTCATGATGCATATCAAAGGCTAGAGAAAGTAGTTGAAGTTTGTTCCGGATACAAAGAGAAGCCCCCATATTATTTCTAAATAAGAATGAGATAACATCTGATTAATAATTTTCAAAAATGATTGCTCTGATGTTTGATGAAGTTAGATGATGGTAGAGTTGAAAGAAAAAAGCCAGCGAAGGATCCATTTGAATAGCCCAGCAAAGAGATGATGGCGCTCTGCAGAGGAAGCAGAAGCAACAAACTGACCAAAGTCAAGATGTCCTTTAAGAACAGAACTCACAGAATTTATCAAAAGACTTAAACATGAAGGAGGGAAAGGAAAAAGAGGTATGACTTTTGGGTCTTCTGGTTGACATGGAGTGCTGGCGATGATTGTACAGGATTATGAGGTGAATGTCCAGGCCTCTATTCTGGGTGTTAGGTTAGAGATGTCTGTAAGAAATCTAAGGAAAATAGGTGGCAAAAATCCAGGTACTTGAGATGAGAGCTTCAGAGAAGACAGAAACTAAGAAGCCATCCGTGAGCGGATAGCAGCTGAAGCCATGGATCTAGGTGACAATGCCCAGGGAAAGAGAAGGGGCATCGAGCTGAACATTGATCTCCACAGAGACAGAAGCAGCAAAGGAATGTGAGGGCAGCTGGCAGAAAAACCATGAAGTCAGCCCAAATGTTCACATAGTTTAAGTACCCCTGGAAACCCAGGGGTGAAGGCAAGCCACTATCAATTACTTCAGACACCTCTGTCCTCCTTCCAGATAAAGATAGTCACTTTGATCAACATCATTACCTGTATGGATGTTTTTAGAAGCTAGGATGCTTTCTAGTTCAGCAATCTTACCTTTGCTCCAGTGTCTCCAATTCCACGTAGACCCATGGGTCCAGGTGGTCCTGGCAAGCCTCGAGGTCCCTGTGATGACATCATAAGGGGACAGTGAGGACAATTGTCATATGTAGTGCTCAGAAAAATGGAAGGAAAGAGGAGTGAGGAAAAGTAATGTTTTCAACATAGCTACAGTTTAATGGTTTACTATGTACTTTATAAAGAATCAGAAGAGAGAGTCTCCAAGTTTTCCAAAGTAAAGAGATTATGTTTAAGGAGATGGATATGATAATTATACTTTTTTTTATGCATTATATGCAAGTATCACATCATCACACTAGACTCCAAAAGTATGTAGTTACGTATAAACTAAAATGAATAAATATTTTTAAATAAAAAGGAAAAGTAACATCAACACTTACAGCCACACCGGGATAGCCATCGCCTTTGAGTCCAGGAGCACCCGCTGGCCCCTGAGGGCCTTGGGCACCCTAGAAAATTCCAAAACCAAGTGATATCGTGAGACTAATGCATGAGCCTACAGGAAAATCTTAAGCATAATACTAACTCGACATACCAAAGACAGATTTGCTAAGTGCAAACTTTTAGGAAAAAATCCTCCCACATAGGGCAGCTCCACATCTCTTCACAAGCTAATACACTTGAGCATGACATGAAAGTGGGTAATATATAGGAGCCACTAAGAAGACCTCATAGGAAACAGACTTCATAGGAATTATAAGACATATTATAATGTATTATATTCAGATATAATATTATAGTATATGGCTGATGTTTTAAATTTAAAAATTACCAATTTTTATCTCATAAACCAGGTAGAGAAAATTTAATAAGCATAGTATAAAAATTTTGAGTGTAGGAGGAGGGAGGGGAAAAGATAGAAAAGAATCAAGATGTGTTATATACATGTATGAACATCCTATATTGACTGTAATCCTACACCACAAACATATACTAATAAAAAAGAAAATTTTTAGCATATCACACAAGATAGTTGATTTAATGCAATAGAAATCAGCTGTCTTCATCCATGGTGCCCAAAACATATGGTGAATAAATAAACCTCAAATGAAAACCTAAACAGAGAGCAGGCCAAATACCTCAGTAGATTAAAGTGCCTGCTTAGGCAGATGCAGGGGCTGAAGGTTCCATCTGCCGTGCCAGGCCATGCCCCTGGGGCATGCTGAGAGGGTGATTGAGACTGGGTGTGGTGGCGCACACCGGTAATCTTAGCACTTTGGGGGCTGAAAACAGGAGAATCGCTATGTGTCTGATCTAGGAGGTGAAACCCTGCAGACCCCATACTAAATACATTAAAAAAGAGGGAGTATTAAAAATACTTATGGAGCAACAGCATACTGATACTTTATTTTTCATATCTTAGGACTAGGAAAAAGTTACAAATATTATTAAGTGACATCTTTACACATAGAAAGCTTTCAGTAGCAGCCAAACTTAATGCAGTATTTACATCAACACAAATCTAAAATAATGCCTTAAAGTTGCCCAGTAGAAAGGAAGAACAAGGTCTGTAGGGGACGTGAATTTGGAACACCCCCAACTATAGGAAACTAGTCATCTGCAGGAGCAATTTTGTGCTAGGCCAGCTATCTTCAGAGCAAATGCTCTGAACATTCACATAGGAGACTTGCCCCCAAATAAGGCTCCATTTTCCCCATGCTTACAGTGGAAGAACGCCAACAACAAAATAAAGCACTGTCCACTGATGTCAAAAAGAAAAGATTTTGGAATGAAAACTTAATTTTCAGTTCTTATTTGTAATCTCCAGGCCAAAAATTTAATAATTATTGGCAACTACATTGATTAATCTCTGGCACCCACAAGAAAAGGGAAAAAAATATGAAAATACTCCTAGTTTGCAAACCTTTTTCCTAGAATTTTTTTTTTCTAAGGTAGGGCCTCACCATGTAATTCAGGTTGGTTTTGACCTCACTATGTGATCCAGGCCAGTCCTGAAATTGTGGGGATGCTCCCACCCCAGCCTTCCAGGTACTGCGATAACAGGCATGCACCATTAATCTCTGTTTTCCTCAAGATTCTCCTCCCCTCTCCTAAAAATTAGTTTGTAACATCTAATATCAATAGGAAATAGCAAGAGTAGGAGCAGATATTATTTTGGACTCCTCACAGTATTTCTGTAGATGGAACTTTGCCAGTTTGTCTTTCTGCCCTGGATTCAAAGAAACATCCCACAAAATGCCTCACTTTAAAGATTTCTCTCATTAAGCAAAAGTTAGGGCAAAAACCTAAATCTGCTCCTCTGAATTGGGCTTTAGGACATGCCTGACAATTCCTGAAGTAGTACATAAATTGAATTAATGTGCCAAAACTTCTATCAGACACTTAAAAGAGTACATGACCTCCTAGAGACCTAAAATTAATCAATTAAGGAAAAAACATAAAAAGTGCCATTGGAACCCAAAGGATTAGAAAAATCCTTTCTAATCCCAGCTGAACAGGCAAATATCTTTAAATACCTCCACTACAATATCCAACAACCATCAGCAGGGACTAAGTGGAGGCTGCCGCTCCAGCAGCCCATTTCATTCTATTTTATCCCTATTGCAAAGAGAATTTTGTAAACTTAAACAGATAAGCATAAATCATTGCTTGTGAGCACAGTCTTCCAACAATATGAAAGCTGTCACACAATATGAAAGCTGTCAAGGTCCTATCTCATTGTCACACTACAAAAGGTGGCCTTTCTTCCTTCAGCTGCCTGCCCAGCTCAGTTCTGTATACATCAGGATCCAGGAGTGCACAGCTCATCCAAGTTTGTCCACGACTTTCCCAACTGCTGCTCTGCAAACCTTGGACCTTTCCTTCCCAGGCACACCTGGGCCTCCAAGCTACGTCTCCCCATTGCCGCTCCAGCAGGGGGGGATGTGAAACTGGCAAGGACCCTGGAGGAGCTTCCACAAGACTCACTCCAATTTGTGTTGCTTTTGAGGCAGACTTGCCATGGTATTTCATTCGAGATGTGAACTCAAGTTATTGTCTTTTTAAATCTGGAAGTCACTGGTTTGAGTACTTGACTCCTTTTATCTGTCTCACTGAAATAATTTGATATGGAATCATATAGGCCAGCGTCAAACTATATATCAATGCGCTATTCATTTAATAAACAGATCATGGCCCCTGAAGACAGAGATACATTATCCAACAGGAAGGAATATTGTGAGTGCTGCACTTTGCTGAGATGATGGGTGTAGTGTGAGAGGGAAAATGATAACTTACTGCCATGCAAAACCAAACATGATAGCCAGGGAGATGGCTCAGTCATGTAAGTGCCTGCCTGGCAAGTGCTAGGTCCTGAGTACTATATATATATATATATATATATATATATATATATATATATATATATATATATATATACTGATTGGTTGGGTCCTTACTTAGTACTTCCAATTTCAGTTGAAATAAGTGAAAGGATGAACAATTAAAGCAGAAAACTGCTATCCAATAAAGTTTCCAAACTCAAATATTTTGAACTGTCTTGTAGAACAGTTGTGTTTTTTTCATTGATAAGTGAAAGAATCAATTAACATTTAAAATCACAGACTTTGTGAAGAGTGTTTTTGAACAATTTTCTAGTAAGCAAAAATGGAACCATCTGAGCTACCTTTCCCCCCACTTGTATGAAAAAGAAACTTTTCTCTGTCTTTTAAGAAACAGAATGGTTTTCTTCTAATTCTTAGTTCACCAGCACAGAGCCTCTCCAAGCATAGCACCCAACTTACTAAGTATGATGGTCTGAACCTTGAATGCACCCAAAGGAGCATGTGCAGAGGCCTGGCCCCATTCTGTTACCTGCTTAGAGGTGGACTCACGAAGAGGTGGAGCCTACTTGGATGGCCATTGGAGCCATGTCTTGAAGGGACCCTGGCCCTCTTCTGTCCTTCTTTTGGCTTCCTCATTACCACGAGGTAAGAGGTCTCCTCACCTCATCCTCCCATTATGCCATTCTGTGATGCCATGGACCCACATCAACAGGCTAAGTAACCACAGACTGGAACCTCCAACACCACAAACCTAAATAAGCTTTTCCTTTTAGGAGTTGACTGTTTCAGGCATTCTGTCATAGTAACAAAAAGCTGACTGACACACTAGGCATAAAGTCTTCCTTCAGATATATAGGATAAAAGAAGAGCATGAATGAACATACCTTGGGTCCTCGAATAGCAAGCCCAGGTTCTCCTTTAAAGCCAGGGATCCCAGGTCCTCCTCTGTCTCCCTGTACATTTCAAATAACATTCACAGGCTCTAGGTTTCATTAGAAGTCATAGGAGTACACAGCAAATAAGGGCCTGGTAAAGAGCTTGATGTTTCCTTCTCAGGCCTTGAGAGCATATATTCTTTTAACAAAATTAAGAGGAATTCCACAGCCTGAGTAAATAAAACCTGTCACTAAAGACTACCACAGCCAGTTGGCAACAACCTAAAGAAATAATGTGTGGCAATTCCAAGTCAAATTCATAGTCTATAAGAAGGCCTGGGGGTGCTTTTAAAACTGAGTGCATTCTTTCTACCATATTTTTCAATTATATATCTTAGTAGATGCTTCTGAATAAATGGAATAAAATTCTTGCCTCATTAGGGTCTAGGATTTTGAAGAAGTAGCCCAGGGTATACTGAGGATCGAGAGCAAGAAACCTGCTTCTAGTCCTCACTCTGTTGCTGGCTTTTATTCTGCACAGCTGTGAAATAGCAGGGTTGAATGAGGCCACTTCCTAAGCTTCTCCAAAAGGAAGCAAGAATTCCCCAAAATATATACCTTTGGCCCAGGTGGTCCAGGAATCGCTGCTCCGGGCATTCCAAAAGGGCCCATAATGCCTGGTTCTCCCTTGGAAAGAGCAAAATGATCATTAAATTCCAAGCAGAAGAACCACATGAGGGGGCTGTGTTAGGAAAAGCACAGAAATGTCTGCAGATTTTATAGTATTAGAACCTTGGTCTCTTTTGAAGACCAATTTGAAAATAACTTGACCATCTTCTTTAAACCACTGCCAAAGATTTGTAAGATTTCACTGCCTTTACATTACTATACTCAGTTTATTCCTAAATGTGAAGGAATCTTTTACCTCTTGTACATTGTTTTCTTTCTTTCTTTCTTTCTTTCTTTCTTTCTTTCTTTCTTTCTTTCTTTCTCTTTCTTTCTTTCTCTCTCTCTCTCTCTCTCTCTTTCTCTTTCTTTCTTTCTTTCTTTCTTTCTTTCTTTCTTTCTTTCTTTCTTTCTTTCTTTCTTTTGTATCTGGTACAGGATCTCACTCATAGTGCTCCTACTGTTTTCAGCCTTCCCAGTGCTAGGATCATAGGCATGCACCACAGCATCTGGTCTCGGTGGACTGCTCAGCGTACCTGTGGGCAGGGAATGTGGGGATTGAACCCCAGTCCCTGCACTTACCTAAGCAGGTGTTTGGTCTGCTGAGCTAAGGTACCAGCCCTTGTGCAATGTTTCACAAACTAATAAAAAAGGATGTGCTCCAGGGCTGCAAGGTACTTGATTACTTGCCTAGGATGCGGGGGGGAAGTTCTGTGTTCAATACCCACCCCCAAAAACACACACAAAAAAAAGGTGCGGTCCCTGATGTTTCTTTTCATAGTGCATGCCAGGAAGCTCAGAGAAAAATATTCTGTTCCATTATGACAATTTGCTTCAGCGCAAACTTTAGGGTGCACACTGAGTTGCTCAGTCTTCCTTTTCTTGCTCTAAGGACCCAGGCATCACACCATATCTATTTGCATCACACTGTATCTCACATTCACTTTAGAAGTGGTTTTTATAAATTAAAAAAGAAGTTTTGAATAAAAAAATTAAACCAGGGCTACAGAGATAGCTCAGTGGACTGAGCTCCAGCTTAGGCAAGCGCAGGGACTTGAGTTTGATCCCTGGCCCCACATGCCTTGTCGGCCCCACCCGCCTGGAGTGCTGAGCCAGCCACCAAGACAGTGAGGTGGTGCACACCTGCAATCCCAGCTCTGGGGAGGCTGAAAACAGGAGGATCACTACAAGTCCAAGCTGCGTAGTGAGACCTTCTACCAAAATACATGAAGTAAAAACGTAAAAGTAGAGTTGGAAAAGTAAAAGTAGAGTTTTTCTGTTCCTTAAAAAGAAAAAAAAAAAAAAACAGCTAGGAAGTTAGCACCTCTACAGCAGGGAGGGGCAGAGCGACGGGGCTGCTCCCAGGTTTGGCTATGAATGGTTCCTCACTTTCATATGGTTATAATAGAAGGATTTATTACAATAGTGTCACTTTTGTTTCTCGGCCCACAAAGCCAACATATTTACTATCTGGCCCCTCACCAAAAAAACATAGGAAGACCTGTTTAGAGTCTGAGGTACATTTGTGCCTCCTGGGTCTCAGTTTGCTCACTAATCTCTCTCTGTTTGACAGATTCTCTGAACACTCAGTGAGGCACTCTGTCTGCGGGGTCCCACGGCCTCCGCCCGCAGGGACCCAACAATCACATTCCCTGGTCAGGAGCCGCCTCTGTCTTCCTCACCGAGGCCTCCGCGGTGCAGATGGGGCAGCCCAAGCGGAGCACAGCAGTCACCGAGTCCCAGTTCCCACCCTGCACGCATCGGCCAATGCTAATTCAAAGCCGCAGGGCAGTGGCCACAAACCCTCCCAACGACTCTGCCTAGCCTTCAGGTTTCCCAGTCACTAGGCTATGGGGAGTGCTTTGTTTGTACCTGCTCGTACGAGCCAGTACCACTTTTCATTTTAAATTTTGTGTTTTTAATCATCCCTACAGGTACTCCTGATCTTTTTTTATTATTATTATTAGCTTCACTTGAGAGGCACAAACTCTCCCAGGTTGGCATTTTTGCTTCTTGACAAGTGACCTCGATGCTCCCTCCTAAGGACACACAGCCTTGCTTGCCTTTCCCAGTCTCCTTCGCCTCCTCCTCAGCACCGTATTTTCCATTTCTTGGGGCTGATTTTTCCCTCCGAACAATTGCACATGTTGGACACTTACTAGACGATGCCAGGGACCTTGCTAAACTCTTCATTAACTCCTTATGTTTATGGCCTTGTGAAAACAATCCTTTATTATCTTCTTTGTGAATTCGCATCAGCAGGCTGTGGGAGGCTCCAAGCAGAACCGATGAAGAGGGCCGCCCCAAGCCTGCCCCGCACCCCCATTCCGCTGCCTCTGGTCTTGGACTTCTGCTGTTGTTCAGCAAAATGAGATGATGAAGACCCGGTACGTCCTAGGGCTCCAGCTCTGCCCCAACTTCTGAATATTTGGCTATGAAGGCTGACTGACCCAGGAATCCATTTCAGAGGCATAAACTTTCCTACGGAAGATTGCAGACTTTTGTATAATCTCTTCATTCTATTCAATTATGGCCTAGGAATAGAAGGGGTCCTAAAAGAATGTTTTTATTTGAGGGGGTTTTGTTTTATATTTGCTGGGAAGGAAACAAGTAATCAAATTTTCAGGGGACATTAATATTTTATTAAAACCAGACACAAATTATAATTTCCTCGAAGCATAAGTAAAAATATGAGAAACATACCTTTGGCCCTTCAGGCCCTGGAAATCCCCTCTGTCCTTGATTTCCTTTGCCCCCTTTCTTTCCTTCGTCACCCTGACAAAGTAATTATGAAACTATAAATGTTGGGTTAACACATCTTCTCCTAACCTAATAAATAATTACTGCACCAGAGCCAGCTTCTCAATAAATGCCAATTTTAAAATTGTATGCTTAGTTGTGCAGGTTTATTGATGTTCTTTAAAAAACCAGATGGCTTCAAAATTGTTTAGGGTTCATCACTTATTTAGATTTAATTTTTAATCTAAATTCTGAATCTCTCATTGATATTGTACTTGAATTTACAGTTCTTTGATACCCTTGGGGCTCCAGCTCTGCCCCAACTTCTGAATATTTGGCTATGAAGTGATGGTTCTAAGACATCCACAGTTTCAGAAAAGAGATCTATCTATGCTTTTCATCCTGTTTTTCATTTTCATCCTATCTCAGTTTCAAAACATGAAAAAAAAGACATCTTCCAAGCCAGAGTCCCACTTTGGTCTCAGTGGGCCATCTAGCTCATTCTCCTGAAGGAGGAGGAAGGTTTCAGCCTTCTTGACAGGAAGAGACTGGATAGGAACAGCTGGAAGTAGTGCCAAAAGCCACCTTGTCCCTGGAGCTGTAACCTGCCACTGCCCTAGGAGGATTCTGTGATTTGCAACCAGGAGCCCCACAGCATTACCAAATGGGGCTCCACTGTGAAGTGCTATGGCAAGGTGCTAGCCCAGCTCAACAAAGGAATCACTGCTTGGGGTTTGCAGCTGAGGTCAGCTATGCATTCGTGATAAAAATGATTAAACCACGGTTTTCGAACCTGAGCTTCAGAATCACCTCAAGGGCTTAGTAGACAACTTTTTGACTTCGAAGGCCTACTCTAGAGCCCAATAATGGGCAGGTGTAACATTTCCAGGTCATGCTGATATCCCAGTGTAGTCCAAGGACCACACCTGGATAACCAGTGGACTATACTCGGGTCATCAGCAAAACCCACTTCAGAAAGAAGAGGTGGACTCCTTTTAATCCAGAGATGTAATTAACACTGCCATCACATTCCATTACATGAGAGTCCACACTAAGGGACATCAGGGAACTGGTAATGGAACAGCTAAGCAGCTCAAGTATTACTTATATCACTTTTGTCTGAAGAAACAAAGCAAAAGCACAAGCTTTTCTCAGTTCAACTTATAGACCGGAATCACCCAAAGGCAAGAGGAAAACAATGAATGCTGCACCTATGCTAGCTGCCTCCTGGCCACGATCCTACTGCAAAGTGGCAAATCTAATTGTTCTTTCTATGCTGTAAATTCTCTTTGTGTACTGGTAACATCTACTACCCCCCATTGTTTCCTTCTGGGACCTTTTTCCTTGGTTTCCTCAACATACTACCAGATTATTGTGCTCCTGTTATTCTCAGCATTTGTTCTCCAACGACTCACAACATAGGACCTGAACTTCAGCTCTTTTTCAAAGCTACATATCACTCTCACAGCTTCAAAAAATTAACCCCAAAAGTATATTCTAAAAAACATTACTTCTCCTGAATGTTAATAGTTCAGCATTTCTAAAACTACATCATGCTGTTAGAAAATAAGAGTTTCTTCTTTGTCCATCCCTATAACAAAAGGGATCCTTCAATGGGTAAACTAATAAATTAAAAAGTTTAAAATTCTGTATATACAGTTAAATTTTGGTTTCTCAGATTTGAGATTTAGGACTCAACTTCAGTTAGCATTTTCATAAGATAGTATTAAGCTATCAACTATTATTTTAATAGAATTATAAGAACACCAGTGAGAATACAGATTTTATTATTTTTGCTGTACTCATTTAATTCATCCAAACCTTTTGATAGGCATAGGTAACTACACATGAAAGTTACAGGAACTTGAAAAGGTTCAGATATGTTACTATTCATCCTATTCTTATCTTGACTTATAAAGATGTTATTCAACTAGTATTTCCACAGGGCATAAAATAAATCTATGTCAACTGTTAACTGAAATTGCACTTTACTTTATTATTTTTGGGACTGAACTCAGGACCTCGCACATGCTAAGCACATGTATTACCATTAAACTACATATCCAGTCCACAAAATTGCCAGCAGTATTTCTTGTTCTCTGAGACTCTGAGAGAGTCTCAGAGAAACTTTCAAGTTTCAGCGATGTGTTGGGGGCTTCTTTTTCTTCCTATGGGTTTTTTAAATGTCAGTCTTTCCATTTATTGAGAAAACATGTGTTGAACTCTTCTTTGTCCTGGGTTTTCTAATAGATGTTAGGAAAACAAAAATGAATAATACATACTTGGTGCCTTCCAAAGGCTCACAGGACAGTATCCATAGTTTTGTGCCAGATGTAAACACATTTGACATAGCAAAGATATCAATCAATTCCAAGTAGGTCCTTAGGATCAGGAACACAGACAGCCTGCTGTCCCCACATACTGTCATTTGCATACCTTGGGGCCAGGCTGTCCTCTTCCAGGTGGTCCCTCTGGGCCTCTTGTTCCTGGAAATCCTGCTTCTCCCTAGAGGCAGTGACACTCAGGTTTTAGTTGGCCTTCTTCAGGCAGCATGCTTGACTCCCACCCCCACCCCTTCTCCTTCTATTGCCAGCAGATTCAGTTGAAGCCCTCCAAAATAGACCAGACCTTCACTCCAGTGTCAAAATTAGTTTGGAAGCTTGTCAATGAATAAATTAACATTAAGCTGTAGTTTAACTAGAGCAGCTGAAATGCCATGAGAAAGTCCAATTTCTCAGCCAATTTTCAAAGCAATAAGCCTGCTTTTCTTTGGCTCTTTATTCACATTTGGTAGGGATTTTTTTTAAAACAAGAATGACCTTCAGCCTTTCCATCTGCTGTTTTTCAGTACTTTTGCTGAAAAATGAGTATTTCAAATGTTGCCTCAAAATAATTCAGGAAATCTTTACAATGGCCTCACTTCCTGAATGCATTTACAGACTCTCCTTTTGCAAAGGCAGTTAGAGAGAGGTTTTTTTTTTTCTTTTTCTTCACACTTGTGCGCTTTCTAGAAATCCTAAGGTAACTAGATTACTGGAAAATATCATGGCCAAATTACAAGAGGGATGTGAAACCCTAGAGTTCTTGAATTGGTGATCTTTCTATCTGGGATAAGTGAAAGGGGAAATTTAAGAGTGTTTAAGGTGCTTCTCTTAAAGGTACTATTTGCCCTGACTCAATTGCAGCTCTCTTAAGACCAAGATATCAGTTTGAGCGAATAGTTTCTACTGCAACAATACGAAAGTAAGATGCGGTACCTTTTTCCCTGCAGCTCCATCTTCTCCTGGTACTCCTGGTTGTCCTGGGAGCCCTATTGAGCCCGGCTCCCCCTAGTGGACGAACAAAGATTTATTTTATTTTCCTGAAGTTCATACATCAGCAACTCCATTGTAAGGAATTTGAATGTATCTTATCACGTTTGATCAATGCTCTGGCATGAGAAATCTGATTGGTAATTAATAATAATTAAGTGAATTGACCTTAGACAAATTACCCAACTTCTATGGGCTTCAGATAGCCTTCTGCTGCGAAGGGTTGATGTGATCCCCAAAATGTGAACTTGGAAAGACGGCATTGGTAGATTCCAGCAAGTTAAAATAAAGACATCAGTGTGAGCCCTAGTTCCCTATGCCTGGTGAAGATACCACGTGCAAACACAAGAGAAACACCTGTCAGGCAAAGAGAAAGAAGCACCCTCGGGCCCACGGCGCCATGGACTGATAACCCATGAGAGGCTGAAAGGAGACATCGAGAGCTGTCCGTACAGGCTTTGGAGCTTTGAACTTCTAACCCTTAGAGCTATGAGACAATGCATTCCCGATTCTTTAAGCCACTCAGCTTGTTCTTCATTAAATCCACTCTGGGAAATTAATGAGTGAAATGAAAACCCGAGGCTTTGATGTCATTTCTAATAATCAATAATTCTACTTTCTTGCAAGTTAGTTGGAGATAAAAAAATATTCAGAACATATTCAGAAAAACTACTTACTACTTTCAAGTAGTATAAAAGTGTTCTTACTCTGTTTTTTATTGAATTAATTAAAAGTCATTTCCACTGAGCTAAAAATGTTAGTGGAAGAAAAAAAAAAGTATAGCAAACCTAAAAATTAGAAGTACAGGGTAAAAATGAAGAAGAAAAAACTAAAATTGAAAATGAAAAGAAGATTCATAAAATAAAAAGGAATTCTTTTTAAAAATCTAATTACAAAACCAGGCATGGCTGCGCATGCCTGTAATCCCAGGACTGGAGAGGCTGAGGCAGGAGGATCACTACGAGTCTGAGCTGCATAGTGAGACCCTGTATCAAGTAAATAAATAAGTAAATATTTAAAAAATCAAAAACTTAATGCCAATAAATAAATCTTGTAAGAATTATTAATATTTTAAGAATAAAAGTTACCAAAAATCAGTACTGAGAAAGCTGTCATAACTATTTATTTATATATAGTAACATTTTTAAAGAGCATAGAAACTTTCAGTATTTCAAATGAACTGAAAAACATTAATAAATCTATAATATTCAAAAATATACACTATTGAAATGACATAAGAAATGACCCAGCTAAGTAAACCAGTATCAATAAATTTAAATAGTGCTTTAAAGTCTCTTTCTTTCTTTCCAAGACCACAGTCAAATCTTACCAACTTTTAAACCTTTTAAGAATCTTCACTATTGCATGCAAAGATTTCTAAAAAGTGAAATGGGTAAATCTATGCAGCTTGATACAACTCATCCATTTCATTCTTAGGTGCTTACCCAAGAAAAGCAAGAACACATGTCCATAAAAATAAATAAATGTCAGTAGTAACTGTATATGTAATGTGAAACACCTGAAGACAACCAGGAATCTGCCATGGGGCAACTAAAACAGTTTTCATGCAACGGAATACTGCTCAGGAACACAAAGCAGTGAACAATGCAGACACGCTACCAAGTACACCTCAGACATATTCTGCCAAGTGAAAACAAGTCAGAAAAAAAAGAAAAATACAAACCATATGGTTGCGTTTACATGCAAGTCTTGGAATTATAAACTAATGTGCACTGACAGACCAATAGCAGGCAGATCTTTGAAAAACGGAGCAGCAGACAAGAAAAGGGAGGGAGGAAAGCAGGCAGGTTTTATGGGAGATTACACAGTAACTTTGGTAGATGCCTTTGTTATCTTAGTTGTAAGAGAGTTTCAAGAACAATGTTTATCAAATTGTACAGGTTAAGTATGTATATTTATTGTATGCCAATCATACAAAAATGGTTATTTTAAATCCATGTAAAAAACCACAAAAGGAGGCTAGGGAGATAGCTGAGTAGAATAAGCACTTGCCTGGTAAGTGCAAGGGGCTGAGTTCAGTCCCCAGTTCAACAACGACAACAAAAAGATTAGGTATTTGGATTACTAAAAAAAGTAGATTCCAAAATCAATTGGATTTATCTCAAAAAGACGATGCTGAAAACTTTGTTAATGTAACACATTAACAGTTAAAAGAAAAATAATGCAATTATTTCAATAAGTGTAGAATTTGATGAAGATCTAATATTCATTTATAATTACTAAGTCGCACTTCATGCAAATGAAATAGAAAAGAATTTCCTTGGCCTAATAGAGGACATTTTTCAAAAAGCCTAGAGCAAACACCACACTTCAGAATAAAATTTTAGAAATGCTTTTTAAAATCCCTTCTCTTCATTTTATTGAAGATCCTAAAAGTATAAAATTATGGCTGGGGATATAGCTCATTAGCATAAGTGCCTGCTGGCAAACACAAGATCCCGAATTCAATCCCTGGTACCAAAAAGGGAAAAAAAAAAAAAGCAAAATTATAAAAATAAGAGAAGGGGACTAGGCTAAATAGCTCAGCAGGTTAAAGCACGGGTAAACAGACACATTGGCTGGGGGTTCAATCCCCGGGCCTGCCATGCTGGCTGTGCCCCTGGGGGTTGCTGAGAATGACTGAGAGTGGGTATTGTCACACACATTTATAATCCTAGCACTTGGGAGGCTGTAAATAGGCAGATCACTATGAGTCTGATCTAGTAGTGAGACCCTGAAGACCCTCTAGACCCTTCCCTAAAATACAGAAATAAATAAATAAAATAAAAATAAGAGAAGGAAGAACTAAAGGAAGACAAAGGTGTTTTTTTTTAAGTTTACAGACACTATGATATGTACATAATGTGTGCAAAAGAAAGACACTCTATAATTAAGCAGGGTAATTCACTTAATAGGATAACTAGATATAAAAATCAATATACTAGGGCTGGGGAGATAACTTGGGGGTCTAAGTGCCTGTCTTGCAAACACAAGGACCTGAGGAAAATCCCCAGTACCACATGCTATGCTGTCCCTAAAGCCCTGGGTGCCAAAACCAGGCGTGGTGGCACAGGCCTATAATACCAGTGCTGGGAAGGCTAAAACAGGAGGACTGCTACAGGTCTGATCTTCCAGTTCCACTTCTACCAATCCAAGATCTTGGGGCTTTGCCAGATAGCTCAGTTGTTGAAAGCACCACTTGAGCTAATGCGATCAGGCACACAGGACCACGGTTTGATTCACAGTTCCAGAAGCTGCAGCAGGAAGTAGCCAAAAAAACCTCCTTTTCCATCAGAGATCTTTGTGTTCTGACTCACACAAAAGGAAAGGCGGGATGTGTACAGCAGCACTGTGGGCAGAAGTAAAAACTCAGAAGCAATGGGAAAATGGATAAATATAAAATGAGATGTTATCATACAATATGACACTACAGGGCAATTAAAATGAAGGAATTAGAGGCATCTAAATAAAACATAAGGTGAAGTATAAATAAATTGCAAAAATGACACATTAGCTATAATTTAAGAATACAAGAAGCAATGTATGGTTTCTGTGTAAAAGCATATTTGGGAAGTTACAAAAACTTTGAATGAATGGCAAATGCAAAGCCATAAATACAACTGTCTGGGGAAGGAAAAGACAGCAATGAGATTCAGAACAAGCAGGGACCTCCTCCTCCTCCTCTTCCTCCTCTTCTTCTTCCTCTTCTTCCTCCTTCTTTTCCTCCTCCTCCTCTTCTTCTTCCTCCTCTTCTTCCTTTTCCTTTTCCTCCTCCTCCTCTTCCTCCTCTTCTTCCTCCTCTACCTCTTCTTCTCTTCTTCTCCCTCCTCTTCCTTTTCTTCCTCCCTCCCCCTAACTAAATGTATAAGCTTTGTTTCAAAAGTCTGAGTCAATGAGCATTTGGTATAATAGGACTATGGAATACAGGGCTATTCCTTGTATTACTATCTATGCTGCTGAGTATGAGTATATTTGAAGTATTTTATTTTTTTAAAGTGAAGCAATCTTAAGATTGTACATAGAGTAAGTGGCAAAATGGGGATTTGGATTCATAAACTGAGTCTGAGCTTTACTGTATGTGTGTTTCCTTTCTGAAGCTAATGTATGAATGACATATGTATGACTACATAAACACATATGTATGTACCACACATACACACATACATCACACTGATATGTTATGCAGCCTATCAAACATGCAAAAATGGCATCTATTATTAGTATAATGACACATTTTTATCCTTTGTAATTACACATTTATAGGTATGTCACATGTGTATCCTTAGACTTACATCTTACATTGTTTTTCAAAGCCCAATAATGACAGTGATGACAAAACAATGGCAACATTCAGCCCTCCGCATGGCTTGTCAGACCCCACATACCTACAGGAGTGACAGTGAAGGGCAGGGTTCACTCTCTGCTTAAGCAGTATGTATGCGGTACCTTCCCTGTCCTCACATCTGAGCATTCAATAATAGACAAGATAAAGTTTCTGTCCCAGAGGGGTATATATTTTAAAGCATCACTGTCCAACAGAAATATCAAGCAAGACATGCATATAATTATAATTTTTAGTACCCACATTTAAAACATCAAGACAAATAAGTTATATATAATTCGACAACACAAAAAATGTGGGTTGTATTTGGATAGAAGAGAAACTTTGTATGATCTGTAAATTGCCTAATCTCGCACAAGCAGCACAATCAACTCACCTTTGGACCCTGTACTCCAGTTCCCACTGGTCCTCTAGGGCCTGTAGGTCCCATCTGTCCCATTTCTCCCTAATAAGAAAAGAGTATTTGAGTGGGGGCACCGAGAAAAGTTAAGCAGTTACATTCTAGAACTACTGAAATGGGTACATGGGAAGCCACTGTGGCAACTGGTCAAGGACAGCATCACAGCCAAGAAGAGCAGCCTGAGCTTTCAATGATGGGCCCCAAATGGAAGCCTGAAGGGCACATGAGGGTCCGCTGGGCTGCTTCTCACTTGAGCAAAAAATAAGCAGTGTCCTCTCTCGGAGTTATCAATGAGAAGCATTCTATTTATTTAACAATGATTAGTGGTTCCTTCAAGCTAGATTAAAAGCAATCACTTAAATAATAAATGTCAGATCTTTCCTAAAGACACAGCTAATAGTGTCATTTAAAGGATAATTTGAATCCAAAGTTCATAAGGAAAAAGCCCATATTAAGCATTTCTAATTACCTCTCGTTAACTAAGTTTCTTTTAAGGACTCACTAAGGGCCTGTGTGAATGCTGGAGAGAAAGCAAATCAGCGAATCAGAAAGGCAGGAAACCACAGGTGGCCTTAATGGCTGCTGGAGTTGGAGCAGGGTCTCAGAAACAAAAATAATAAAGGAAAGAACTAATAAAGATGTGGGGGCTGAAGAGACAGCTCAGCAGTCTAAACGTCTGCCTAATAAGTGCAATGACCAGGGTTCGATCCCTGACACCACAGGTCATGTCAGCCTCACCCCACGCCTGCCTAGCCCAGCACTTCAGAGGCTGAGGTAGCAGGATCACTATGCATCTGAAGTGTGCAGCAAGGCCCTATACCAAATACATAAATTTAAAACATAAATAAAATAATAAAGATTGTGTAAGTAAAACCTCCTCTTTTTTTTTCAGTACCTGGGATTGAACTCAGGACCCTGCACTTGCCAGGCAAATGCTTATTCTACTGAGCTATCTCCCCAGCCAGTAAAACCTTCTTAAAACATAAAATAATACACTTTCTAAATTATTAGGAATATCAATTGCATTCGGCATAAGCAGAGATGTCTGATTCTTACATTCATTCTACCTGTTCTCTTCCAAATGCACTGACGCCAGCAAGGAAATAACAAAACACTCAACAAACTCTAATTTCAATTAGACAGTTACCTTGGGACCAGGCAAACCTTGGCCTGGAGGCCCCTGCGGACCAGGTGGACCAACAGAACCTTGGAGTCCCTTTAAAACAAGATTTTGTACAAATGTTATCAATTAGATTTATGAAATATTTGATTAACAATAGTTTCATGTCCTCTAAAGTGAAGTAGAATACAATGTACAAGGGAAGAAATCCACAGGATGTGAACATCTGTGGTGTGTTTGTGTGTGTGTGTGTGTGTGTGTGTGTGTGTGTGTGTGTGTGTGAAGTCATTTGTGGTCCACTTTATAAAACATCTGAGGTGATCAAGCTCCAAATATTAAATGAAAATCTGCAGGTTGCTAGAAAGATTTAGCAAACACACTTCTGGAAACTGAACTTCCCTCATAAGCAGATGAGTGAGAAAGTTCATTTCTATAAAATAAATAGAAATGATAGGCAGAAGGATTACACAGATAAACATTTTAAACTGAGGATGAGAATAAAACTGAATACACAAACACAGCTTAAGTAGATTGTATATCACTCATCTTAAAAAAATAAAGTAACTTGTTTTCTTGCAAAGCATCTTAGGAAGAATACTTTCCACTCACCCCCCTGTCCACCAGGGGTCAGGTGTCTAAGCCACCTTTGCCTCAATTTTTTTTTTTTTTTTTTTTTTTTTCTCTGTTCTGAAAGAAGGAAATGGGATAAGAAAATGAAAAAAAAGTCAAAGGTCAAAACAGGTTTCCATTTGGTTTGTTTGGGTTAGTTGGCTTGGGTTGGGTTGGGTTGAAGGGTTGTTTTGTTTTGGGTTTTGTTTGTTTTGTCTGTTTTTGTTTTGTTTTGTTTTGTTTTGTTTTGTTTTGAAGGCACCCAGCAACAACCCCCATCACAAACACCACAGGCAACAGGAAGCTACAAGTGGGAAGGAGGCCCGGAATCCACCGCCTCAGGACAGACCACACACCCTTCCAACCTCACTCTCCTCCCCGCCCCCTAATGCAGAAGCGCTGTGCAGAGCCTCCAGAGTCAGAGAACACAGTCTCTGCTCAGCCAGAGCGTTGTGAGAGTGTCAGAGCCAGCATCCCTGCAAAGTTAACTATTACCTAAATATTTACTTTTGGATTTGTATTGGCTTCTTCTCTGCTTTGGTCCTCCTGACCCATTTTTCTAAGAATTTTTCCAAGGGCAAGGAAACAGAACAAGGAGTAATGTCCAACTTTCTGTGGCTTGGCTAACTAAAATATGCAGTAAATAACAATAACAATAAGTTAGCAGATGGTTGGGCATAAACTCAATGCTGAGTGTCAGCAATGAGATTTGGAATTATTCTACATTCTAAATTCCTTTTCTCATTATCCTACATAAAGGAAGAACTATTCATTTTCTAAGCAGCACAATAATTCAAATCCTAACCATAAATTCCAATGAAACTGGTTTGTCATTTTCTACCAGTAGAATAGATTTGCATTTGCTTGAAGTTTTGACTAAATAGGACTGTAAAAGCGTATGGTACAACAAGAGTAGATGGTGCTAGTACGCTGTTTTTTACATTATTGAAGTTTAACACATTAGATTTAGAATTTTCCAGCCTTTCCAAAAGTTGTCAGAAAGCCTTGGAGGCAGTCCCAATCATGAACTGAGAAACATTCCAAGAGACCTTGCCTTTCTTTTGACCAAGAGAAGCCATGTATCATTTATAAACACCATCTATTACTTATTTCTATTTAGGAAGAATATCCCTTTAGTAGGGATTTGGGTCCCTGATTTGGTCCTTTGTTTTAAGTTTAAGACTATTTTTACACTGGTATGTGGCTCTGGGGTAGGAAACACTCTCCACCAACAGTGAAAACAAAATTTTATCAGTCTCAAAGCTTTAAGAGAAAAAAAACAATAAACCATCAGATAAGTAAACTATTATTGCTCTTCTAGGAAGAACTTAAAAATATAAATATTGCCCCTAACTTCTTACTTTGTCAATTAGATTTTAATTTTAATAGCCACTGCACCAAGAAACACACAATTTATCTTTCAAATCTTTAAAAATTCTAAAGCTAAGATCTCATGAAACTATCTTACACTTTCTCCCTTTCACTTCTGGTCTGATATTCCATTGCAATCTGACTGTCAAATATACTCACAAATGTTTGCAGGGCTGACCTTCATTGAATACCAAGTGGGGATGGGGACTAGAATGTTCTACATCAAAGGAAAGGAAGGAACCATAAATTACCTGTTCCCCTGGACTGCCAGTGCCCGGGATGCCTACTGGCCCTTGGGGTCCCACAGGTCCTAAATCACCCTACAGAAAATGTCAGAAACATAACAATAAACAAAACCTTCTTTCATGCTTTGCTACTCTGGAATTAGACTAGAGTTAAATCTATCTTTATACCACAAAACTGACCAAAATGGAAAATCATAAAATCATAAATCATTCCTTTGAGCAGCTTGTAGTTCAAATTTGCCAAAATAGTAATGACATTTTCACTAAAGAGTACAAAGTTAGTATGTGCACCAGTTTATATTTAGCAAGCATTTTTCTCCCAATTCAAATTTTTGACCAGTTATTTTAAACACTTCCTGTTGGACTGATAATAGAAATACTTAAAATATAGAATTCATACAGTCAAAAAAAAAATCCCTAGAATTTGAAAGAAATGCTGTTTTAATATTTTAATTAACTTTCATTCCAAAGCTTATAGTTGAAAAATTAATAAGTGATCGAAGAGAAGGCAACAAAATTAAAGAATTCCACCACACCTTCCATGAAACAGATGGAGAAAGTCATGTGGGAAGTGTCATTGAAGACACTATGACCGATTCACTCTGCAAATATTTACTAAGTGCCCATTGTGTGTCAGGAACTGTTCCAAACATTGGGAAACCCCAGTGAGAAAAGAAAGCAGTCCAAGATGTCCTCACATTGTAGGAAGAGAAACAGAAGGTAGAATGAAAGATGAATAGGTAACTGAATTGCACACCAAATAATGGTAAGTGCCAAGCAGAAGGATTAACTAGGGGAGTGGGGAGGAAGTGACAATTTTGGAAACAGTGGCTAGAATGGGAAGAATGAGCCAGAAGAACTCTGGAGAAAAGAATCTCAGGTGGAACAACCTGCCAGTGCAAGGATAATGCCTGGCACACTCCAGCAACAGCAGCGAAACAGTGTGTGTGTGTGAAGCTGCTGACCGTGAGGGACCCTGGGAGATGATGAAGACAGAGAAGCAGGCAGTGTGGTGAGCAGGAGGGCCAGCAGGGCCTGGCGGCAGTGAGAAGGACTTGGCTGTTCTACCAGTGAGGACTGGTGTACACTCACACCAGAGGTGGGAGTCACCTGAGTTAGTTTTGAAAGCTAACCTAAGGTCTGCATGAGGGATATGAGGGCCACAAACCCTGGTGTCAGTTCCACAGCTCTTGCAGAGTACTCTGGTTCTGGGTATACTTGAAAGGTGGCAGCAGCTGAATACGCTGCAGGTAGAGCAGATGCCAGGATCTCTTGGAGGATGTAGTCATTTGCTGAGAATGAAAAGCCTGAGGGACGATGCTGGGAGTAAAATTAGCAGATGGTTTGGATATTATAAGTTTGAGATGCTTAAGAAAGGCATCTAAGGCTGGGGAGACAGGTCAGTGGTCTAAACATCTGCCTGACAAGTACAAAGACTGGAGTTCAATCCTTGGTACCACATGCCATGTAATCTGTGCAATCCCAGAGCTGGGGAGGCTAAGACAGAAAGAGCAGTAAGAGAGAGAGAGCAGGCATCTAAGTGAAGATACTATAGATACCATGTGACTGCAAGAGGTCTGAGTGGGAGATAAAAATTGGGAGCCTGTGGCATAAGAGCAAGATTGAATGCCTTGACTGGGTGACTACACCACCAGACAGAAAATCTGAGGAACCAAGTGTTTTATCAACACCAATCATTGGAGGTCAGAGAAAGGGGGAGAAAACAGCAGTGAAGACTGACAGGGAGCAGCCAGAGAAAGGGTTGGAGGAAGCAAAGGAAAAGTTTGAAGCAGATGAGAGAGCAGTACACACTCCTGATAGGTCAAGTACATTGATTACTAGTAATTGACTATTAGGTTGAGCAAAAGGAGTAAGCATGCTTATTTCAGTGATGATTATCTATAGATTACATCGAGGTTCATAATTTTTTTTCCTAAAACTATTGATGTTTTGCCTAAGGGTCAAACTTCTCATTTGTTATCTATCAGTACTGTTCTGGTGCAGGAAAGGGAGACATGGATGATGCCTAAATGAACAAGGGTGCCAATGTTCCAATGAGATATTATTTTAGAAGATAGGAAGGAAGCTGAAGCTAAATAGAGGTTTTACAGACCAAAGCACTAATTCCATATAATACTGAAGTATGTTAAACTTGCACTGAGAATATACTGCTTAGTGTTTCACTTTGCACCAACTCTTGTCCCAATAAATAAATATTAAGGGCCAGGTAGAGTGGTGCACATCTCTAATCCCAGCACATGGGGAGGCCAAGGCAAAAAGACTGTGAGTTTGCCCCAAGTTTGGGTAGTTTAGTAACCCAGTGAGACACTTCTCAAAATAATACTTTTTCTAAAATTAAAGTGTTGGGCATATAGCTCAGGGCAACCACCTTGGGTTCAATTCCCAGTACTGATGGATAGATGGATAGATAGATTGATAGATAGATAGATAGATAGATAGATAGATAGATAGATAGATAGATAGATAGAAAGAAATACCATGACGTCGAGTTCTGATTCAGAACTGAATGATTTGACTAAGAATTTGGCTGCACATCATGCATGTTTCACTATACCTAATACTTTCCACAATTTTTCAAGCAACCCTCCCCATGCCCTCTGCAGTGGCTGTTCCCATTTTCCAGATGACATTAAGTAATCCACTCCATCTAGTTCCTACAACTGGTAGAGTAGTTCCTACAACTGCTACAGAGCTAAGATTCAAGTCCACAGAACCTAACTTGAATTCTACAAATACTCAACAAACAGAAGAACAATCCCTTTTTGTACAGTTATTTATAATTAAATACTTATGTCATAAGTCCTTATTTACGTGTGTGTGTGTGTGTGTGTGTGTGTGTGTGTGTGTGTGTGTGTGTGTGCACGTGCGTGCTCTTGTAATAGCAAACAGAAACACCAAAACAATACTTGGGATTTGGAGGCAGATTTATTTTACCTCCATGAACACTGATTGGAATATCAGGCTTTGATCTCTGGGGGTCTAGGGCTTTTATTGGAATAACAAGCAGGAAGTACTGAGCTAGAATGGCTTATCAACCAGGCACTGGTTTGTACAATGTGTATCATATTTGCCAGCTATGCATTATGCATCACAGTGACCAGCTGTTTCTAAGAGATAAGAACAACTGACTCTGGAACAGGAACTATTACCTGGACAACTAACAAACTAAGTATACTGGGGGGGGGGGGGAATCATTTTTTCTTACATCTTTTCTCTAAGTTTTCCTAGCAAATCTTTGCTGGGCATAGTACAAATGATCTTCTGACACACAGGCCCAACTGCAACAGTACCATTAGGGTTGTTAGGACCAGCCCTAGGATGGGCTCTAGCTAAGGCCCTCAAGATTGCCTTATTACAGAGCTTTTCCCTAAGTTGCTTTTCAGGGAGAGACATTAACTTAGGACTGTATGTTCCATAACATTACTCTGGCAAGGTAGCAAAGGAGTTTTAGCAGGGGTCAGGGAAACAAGGACTTGGGTAAGCAGAATCCAGGTCAGTTAACAAAATCCACAGCTAGCAGGGAAGAGAGAACTGGAGTAAGCAGTCTAAAAAGTCATAAAAAATCAAGGGGAACAGGTATGGAGCTGTCCTGAGAATGATGTCTTAAGGCTTCAGCCATGTAGACTGGTCAGAGTGTGTTGTCTCTTTATACTGAGCCCCATGAAGCTATCCAGACAAGTTTGTTTAGTGGATCTAAGGCAGGATTTCTGACACTTGTATGGGGAGTTAATATACACCTGGGTTGTATGTATGTGCAGGAATGTTTACAGATATAGCTAGTCTCTCAACTGGTTACAAGCTGCTTCTGTAAGGGTATGTTTTATTTTTGTATAATATACCCATATATCTTTTTTTTTCCTGTATTTTAGGGAAGGGTCGACAGGGTAATCAGGGTCTCACTACTAGATCAGACTGTAGTGATCCACCTATTTACAGCCCCTCAAGAACCAAGATTACAGGCACATGCCACCACACCCAGTCTCAATTGCCAGTTTAGCACATGGGCACGGTAGGCCTGGGGATCAAACCCCCAGCCCCTGCACCCACTTGCAGGCATTTTAAGCAGCTGAGCTATTTGGCCAGACCCCTCCCCATATATCTTTAAATGGGAAGAATCCACTATGATATACGAGGTCAGGGCCAGTGACACAGGTGCTAAAACCTGAGCTGGTGCAGGTGGCTTGAGCTTGCAGAACGAATGATGTGGACAGGTCTGGCTCTGATCCTCCATAAATTCCAGGTAAAGTTTCTTTGGCTGGAGTTGATGTTTTAGTCAATTGGACCCCCAGAGGGGCTTAGGCTCCTGGACCATATCGTTTTGTGTTGCTGGTGGCAACTATCCAAACAGCAGCTTGCTGTGCAGATCACCCCAGGAGGAGAGTTTTGGCCAAAATAATTTTGTCCAAGGGAAGCACAGCATATCTAGCCTTCTGAACTTTATCTTTACTAGAGCTGCTTTTATTCATAAACAGGGCATACTTAACATCTGTTGGGGTGTCTAGTTTTTAGAACAGTTTGTCCCAGTAAAGCAGTGGCATCCTGCTTTACTGACAGTTAGGTCCTGGTCTATGATGAGCATGCCAGATTTCTTGATCAGAAGGACAGAGGCCCTTAGAGTGAGGAGGCAGCCCTTACAGGCCACTGGGTGCTGTGGAGGACTGACAGCCTGAACAAGCAGAGAAGCCAGGAGCTCCAAGAAACTTGGGGAGGGTGGCTTTTTTTGTTTTTTTGTTTTTTTCATTTTGTTATGTCTTATCTTTGTAACAAGTGTCTGCCAGATATTACAGCAGAACTTTTTTGTGTATTTCCAGCAGGCAGCTGGGGTGTCATTTTGAAAAACTAACAAGATCAGCGGGGAGGGCTTCTCTATTCAGATGCCCAACTTGCTATGCCCCTTGTGGGGATTTAGGTGATGCAGCTAAGCAGGGAGTGAGGCCCCCGGCAGTCACCACAGAATTGCAGATGAGGGCCCAGCCAGCCACCTCGGCCAGTGCTTCTAGTCTTGGCGCACAGATGGAGCAGTCTATCGCCTTGTGCTGTCTGCTTCATGCACATACACACTCACTCAGCAGGAATTCAGAGGTTCATGCTTCAGAGGCTCACCCTTCCTTTGCAGGTGGCCTTAACTCACAGGAGTTGATCAAGCTCTTTTGCTTCAACTGAGCAGGACTGACAGACTAACTGAGGTGTCCCTTGGGGTCTTACAGGCAGGCAGGCAGGCAGGCAGGCAGACAGACAGACAGACAGATTACATCCTATTGTATCCTGCTTCCTTTTGGGGTCTGATATTCAAGTGGAGAACCAGGTCCTCCTTTAGACCTTTGAGCATACCTGAGAAATCTTGAGGGTACACCTGTTAGGACTTTAGAGAGGTCCTTGTTCCTCCATGACTGGTGACCATAAAGGTCATTACAGTCAGTTTTCCCTGCCAATCCACTAGATGCAATGGCAAGCAGGAGTAACAAAACAACCCCCAGGATTTGGAAGCAGATTTATTTTGCATCATCAGGAACTGATCAGAATCATTCCCATAATATTGGGATTTGATCTCTGGTCTAGGGCTTATATTAGTTAAGCAAGCCAAAAATATAGAGGCAGAATGGCTTGTTAATCAAGGATTGGCCTATACAATGTGTATCAAGGTGACTGTGCATCACAATGACCAGCAGTCTCCGAGAGACAGGAACAACTGGATCGGGAACAGGATCTATTACCTGGGCAACTAAGAAACTGAAGTATACTGGCTGGGCAGGGGAAGTATATCTTACACTCTTACAATAGGGATATTTCTCTCTCTCCCTTTTTTTTTTGTGGAACCTGGAATTGAACTCAGGCCCTTGTGCTTACCAGCAAAGCACTTATTCCAGTGAGCCATCTCCCTGGCCCCAGGATATTTATCTTATCTGAATCTAAAGATCTATGTACAAGAACAGGAAAGATACAGAGAAATAAGAGGTGAAGCTTCTGACTTGCTAATGGAAGAGTGAATAAAAGTTTTGCTAAAGGAGATGGCTCAGTGGAATAAGCACTTCCCTGGCAAGCACAAGGATCTGAGTTCAATCCCCAGTTCCACCAAAAAAAAAAAAAAATTGCTACATGCAATTATATCCTGATATTATAATTCATTTTCTTTGCATCATCTTCAGATGTAAACACACAAATGCCATGTCACAACAACCCTTGGAAAAGTTAATTTAACAAACTCATAAAACAAAAATTCTGTTGAACTCAGTTCTCACTGCTTTAAAAGAAGAAAGATCATCTTAAAATATTTTGTAGCTGCAAGTGCTACCAGAACAGACTTGTTTGCATTGAAAATTGTATTACTTCTGTAATTTGCATTATTCACTATTCATCACTATCTCTGTAATTTAAACATAGATAGCCTTGTATCACTATAAGGCAAGGATAAGCTGACTGGAGCTGGTGCTTTGTTCTCTAGTTTTCAAGGCTATTTATTTCCAGCTAGGTCTTACCTTTAGGGAAACTATAATCTGCAGACATAAATAAAAAGTTACTGGTAAGGAAAAGTAAAGCCTGACATGGTGGTATATACATGTAATCCCAGCACTCAGGAGGCTGAGGCAGGAGGATTGCTACAAGTTCAAGGACAGCCTGGCCTACATAGTTAAAGACAGGCCTGAATTACAAATTCTGTGAAAGAAAGAAAGGGAGGGGAAGAAAGGAAGGAGGGAGAGAGGGAGGGAGGGAAGGAAGGCAGGGAGGAAAAAAGGAAGGAAGGGAGAAAGTGAGCGAGCAATTAAATGTGATGCTGAACATAAGCAAAGTCACAGATTGCAATCAAACAAAGCCATGAACCAACACAAAAGCAAGACCACTATGAGTTTAGATGAAACAATAAGCACTGTCAAATCCCCAAAAAGTACTCAAAATCCATATACACAGGCTGGAATGAGTTGCTGCTCCTTCTTTACCAATTGTAATTCAGCCTGAATTCATTTTTGCAGTTCCTAGATGAAACTTAAAATGATCCCCTTCTTATTGGCTTACAGTTTAAGATTCATAAATCATCTGCTGAAAGTCAAAGGCAGTGAGCAGATCCAGTTCAAGAGAAAGACCACATAAGCCGCAGCCAGCGATGCTGTAGGAGTGGGGCCTTCCAACCCCTTTGACGTTTATGGCTCGTCACCACCTGCCCGGGGTGCTGGAATCAGAACTACAAGATTTAATGTTTGGCTTGTGAGATTCAGTCATGTTGTGGTCTCCTTCCTTTTTATACTCATACTTCTGGTTTTTTGGAAAGGGAATATTTACTCTGTGTCATTATATGTTGGATATGTAAAACTTTCTTTTTTATTTTTATAGAGGCTCAGAGCTAAAAGTCTGCCTTGTGTCTGAGACTTGAACTTTTCAGTAGTGTTAAAGCTATTAGAACTTTGACAGTTCTTAAATATGAACTAAATGCCTTTTGCAGAATGAGATGGGTATGAGCTTTGGGGGCCACAGGTAGAATATTATTGTTTAGATAAAAAATGTCCTCCAAAAGCCTCATGTCTTTGGAAATTGATTAAATTATGAGGGTGCTATACTTATCAATAGATTCATCCTTTGACAAGCTTATGGCTGAATATGCTCTTACGAGTAGGACCTGATCAGAAAGGGTGGGTCATGACCTGGAAGGATGTGTTCTAGCTCTGAGAGCCTCCTTTTTCTCTCAGCTTCCTGGATGTCTTACGAACAGATTTGTTCCATAGACTGACACTTCTGAATCCATGAGCCAACTTAGAACTATCCTCAGATGGTTTTACTACTTCCCAGCAATAGGAACATGACTAATACAGTTATATTACACACTTTGAGTACAGTACCTTGTCCCCTTTGATTGATAGCCCTTGTAGTCCTTGGGGGCCAACTGGTCCTTCAGAACCCTTCTCACCCTGAAAATGCATGGGAAGGGTATCAGTGTACAAATAAAAATAAGGATTTTAGCCGGGCGTGGTGGTGCATGTCTGTAATCCCAGCACTCGGGAGGCTGAGGCAGGAGGATTGTTGTGAGTTCAAGACCAGCCTGAGCTACAAAGTGAGCTTCAGGCCAACCTAAACTGCATAGTGAGACCCTGTCTCAAAAAGAAAAAAAAAAAAAAAAAAAAGGATTTTTTAATGAATTTATATTATGATTACTGTGAATTATGTTTCAAAATTATTTTTAAAGAAAGCACCCAAATTCATCACTCATTACAAATGAATAATCTTGACTCTAATGTCTAAAACTTGCAAAAAAAATAGTGATAGCATTTAAACAGGAAGGAGTCTGTCCAAGCAGAACACATTCATAGCATCACTGAAATTGGAAAAGAGCTCCATTCCCAATTTCAACAGAAATGTCTGAAATTATGCTAGTAAATCATGCAGTGCAAATAACTGGATCAAGTCTCCTTTCCCTCTATATTGCTGAAATTGGATCCATTTTTATCTTCTACGTTGCATGTGAACTAATGTTTGCTGGCCCAGAACTTTTTTTTACACATTTTGTGTCTAAACATAAACATTCACTGAAAACTTAGATGGATAAGGATTCATTTAGAATATTTACAGGCTTCTCTAGTCCTATGTCATATATTCATGTCTTAATTATTCTTAAAGCAATATTTATGAAGTCATAAAATTTTGGGCATTTCTATGAAAAAATATTTGTCAAACAAATGGCATTCATTTAGTGAATTTATTATAACGAAGAGTAACATCATATTATATTTTCAAGAAACCTAATGGTAATGTCTTGATATATCTATGATGTTACTTACTCACTTCCCATTTCATTGTAAATTATCCACATACAAATCCAATTTATTTAAACTACACACAGAGAGAAACTTTCTATGTGCCAAAATAGTTCAAGAAACTATATATTACAAAATTCTTTGAAATGTCATGCAAAACTGCTGACCTCTGTTTTCTGAGAGCAATGCTTTGGTTACTCAGTGGCACTAGTAATGCCATAACTATCCAATACATTTTTCCACTATTGTGATAGATTTTAATTTGTTGACAAAGACCTCTTTTAAAATTCAAATCAAGTCAGTACAAATTTTTTGTTTTAGATAACTGTTCCCCCTATAATAACGTTAAAATTTTTCATAGCTAAGTAGATAATCACCATATAGGAAGAGCTTGAGACTGAGATGCAATTTTACAGCACAGGGCCATACTGGAAAGGTACAGACCTGGCCTGCCAGAATGACTGATGTGGAAGGTCTTAGACACTCAGGAAGGGGCCTGTGATTCTCTGGAGAGTGTGTACCTGTGTGTGCACATGTGTGCTTATGAGAATGTGTATGTATACACATTTAAAAAAAGGATTCCAAAATGAATCTTTATTTATTCTGAAATTGTTTGGATATTACCCAAAGAATTTTGGAAAACCATTTCCTATGTGGTCCTTGCCAAATGTGCGCTAAGTTTTGGTTAAACTGCCTAGATCAAGGGCAAGAAAATACAGGCTGGTTTTCTTGGCGAAGCTACATTCGTTCACTCACACCTTAATGAGAGCTGCTTTCAAGCTTCCCCTGGAGTCCTTACAGCCACCAGCATAGGGCTTAGAACACCTGAAATATTTGCTAACTGACCCTTCGCCAGAAGTTGGTCGTGCGCTGGTGGAGAGGAACTTGAGCTTCCAAACGTATGCATGGGGAGCAGCAAGACGTTTTGAATCTTCAAAGTTAAAAGGCTTTCTTAACATTTTGTTTTTGTGGCAAAGTTACTTTTCTTATTATATTTTTGGCAAGAGTATGACAAACTGCTGCAGTAGACTTTTTCGTTATCTTCATAAAAAAGTGAGAAGGGTGTTACCATCAGTGTATCTAATAACAACTTCTGAGTATTTAGATGCTATTTCCAATTGCAGTTTTCAGGACTACAAACTACCTTAGGAGCTTTTCCTATGTAATTTCATAAGTGATAGTTACATGAAATGGAAGTCCACTTATTTCTTATTTTATAATTATAATTTCACCAGAAGGAGAACTTTACATATTACTTCACTTAACAGGTGCAAATGGCCAGGAAAATACTTGAGATATGATAATTGATGTTTTAAAACTTTCTTGATTCCTGACTAGGCAAGACAAAACACATTTTGCAATTTGGGAAGGTATTCTCACCTTTGGTCCTGGAACCCCTTCTCCAGGTAAGCCCCTCTCCCCTGGTGCTCCTTCGGGACCACGGTGGCCCTGGTTGTGGAAGGAGGGAATAAGGGGCAGAAGGAGAAAGCAAAAGAAACAGAAGGAAGAGAAATGGAATGAAGGACAGAGAAGAGAATGGTTATGTTTTAGACCACATGGACACGGTAAGCGCTATTAAGTTTTCAGTGAATGATCCTTCTAGCAAGGATCATTGGAATTCCACTCTGCTCAGTGGAATTGTAGAGCTGTGAAAAATATTCCCATTGTATTAAAGATTTGTTCCACTTAGTGCAAGAGCCTCTATTCTAGTGTCCTCAAATTAGAACAAAATTTACACTGAGCAATGCTTCAGAATAAGGATTAGGAAATAAATCCTATGAGAAAAGGATAAAAATCACAACTGTGAGATCTTCAGAAAGATACAGAATGATTTAATAATCTGATTATCAGGGGAGCCTTGTCAAGAAATCACTCACAACTGTTGCAAAGCATTGAACACTGTTTACATGTATTTTAATTTCAGCTCTGATAAATGTCAATTATCAGTAAACTAGTTGAACCCACTCATAATTTACTATCTTTTTTTTTCTTTTTTGTACAGGATCTCACTGTGCAGTTCAGACTCCTAGTGATCCTCCTGTCTCAGCTTCCCCAGCACTGGGATTACAGGTTTACACCATCATACCTGGTGGCAGTGGCCAGCTCAGTGCACCCAGGGACAGGGCCAGCACAGCATGTGGTGCCAGCTATCTCACCAACCCTATAAATTACTATCTTGATAGGATCATTGCAAGGAAACAGGATTTTCAATCTCCATGACTAAAGTTAAGAAGCCCACATAACTACTACATCAAAAGGCAATGGGAAAGGAGATAGTTTCTCACATAGCTCAGCAAAACAGCACTGTCCTAGGCTTTGCAGTAGACTGACAGAAAACACACCAACTGAAAACTACATACGACAGTGAGATCTTCATTGAAACCAGGAATTTCTTAAAACTATAAATTTCCTTTGTCTCTTTTCCCAGAAGCCAAAATAAGGTTAGACAACAATAGTCTTTGAAGCATAAACTTGAGCTTTTTCTGTATTAAGCCAGAGGAATAGAGTACATGGTCTAAGAAAACCAACTTATAACAGAACAAAGCTGAGTTCCTGCATCTACGAAGGTCAGCACCCTTCATCCCTAGGTGACCTTAGGGCATGAGATGGGCGGTCCAGGGTCACTTGAGAGGTCCTCTTAAGAGCCCACTAGTAGAAGGAAAATGTGTCACTGTGCCCGTCAGCAATGGCTCATTTGTAGTCTAGGATACCAGGAAGAAAACTAACTATATCCTAGTGTTTATTGTTGCCTTTCCCTAATCTTGTATATTTAAGGACAATTCATCTTTAAAATCTGTGACTATGCTACTTTGTAAAGACTTTAATTAAAAAGAAACTCTGACATCTAATTTAATTTAAATTGCAATACTCATGGGAAAGCTAGCTTTTAACACTCTACAACCTTAATCAAAGCTCTAATAAACACAACAGCTTATTCAAATGGCAAAACATTTAGCTGAGGAAAAATAAAAATGAGTATGAAAACTAGATCCCAAACCAAACCGAAATGTGCTGAGTTAACCCCACACTCTTGGAGTAGGCTGGCCAAATAGCTCAGGGGATTAAAGCACCTGCTCGGGCTGGGAGCTCGATCCCCTCCCCAGGCCTGCAGTGCCAGCCCTGCCCCCAGGGGGTGCTGAGACAGTAATTGAGACTGGGCGTGGTGGGGTGTACCTGTAATCCCAGCTCTTAGGAGGCTATAAACAGGAGGATCACTAGGAGTCCGATCTACACAATGAGACCCTGTAGACCCTGTCCTAAATACAAAACAACAACAACAACATCACACTCTTTGGCAAAAGAAGACTCACAAGTTCTGCTTCTAAGAGCCCAAAGATAAAAGGCTCAGTGGTACAGCATTTGCCTATCACGAGCAAGGTCCTGGGTTTGTTCTCCAGCATTCCCAAAAGCAAAACAACAACAACAACAACAAAAAAAAAAAAAACAGGAAGAAGTATTTTTTTCTAAATCTCACTAATTCTTTTCAATCATTCAACAAACACTTACCAAACACCCAACAGGTGAAAGGAACCCTGCTAGCAAATAAACCTGATTCTAGTTTCGGGGAGTTTTAGTCCTGTATCAAAATTATAGGTACACTGTAGTGTCTTTCAGACTGAGGCTCAATCCCCAGGTGTGCTGTGTATCAATACCATGACTCTGAGCAAGTAATTGTTTCTTGCTGGAGCTCGGCTTGGCCCTCAGAATGGTGACAATGTCAATATCAACCTCAACCCCAAGTGTCGATGTGGGGATAAAACTAGAGAGATTTAATGTTCTTTCACATTAAGAACCCAATAAACAGCTGCTATGATTGTCAAAACTACTTAATGTGAGCCCCCAAATGCCACAAAAGTCCCCATTGTTTGCCAACAGGAAGCCTCCAAGGGAAGGCTTGCCATAAAGCTGCTTGGACAGAGCAAAAGCACAAACTTCAGTCCTCCCGCACTGGGACCCTGGCATCCATCGGCCAGCGGCAGGCACAGAGACGAGGTTTAATACATCAGTGATCTAAAGCCCAATTACTCTGAACCAGCAGAGTAATGAACACTGTGCACAGCAGTGAGTGCTCAGGTCTACAGCTATGCTACAGAGTGGAAGATGATTATTAACTAGTGAAGAGAAACAGCAGACTTCTGGTTAGACGAGCCATGCATTTAACAGAGGAGGGAGCACTGAAGGACCATTTTTAAATACTGTAATTGAAGGATAATAATTGTATGTCCTTTTGAAAAGACAGAAATGCTTCTATAAAAATCTCATTGTCCTTTCCAAGGCCTTACAGACCAATTACAACCAGACATACTTATTGGCCCACTAATAAACACCTGCAATAAAAAAATATTCTAATGGAGGAAACTAATTATCAGTTAATGTAGTCTAATCACTGGAATGCTTTACTGAGGCATTAACAGTGAGATCAAATGAGATTGCTCATTACATTTTTCTTAATACTTTCCTTAATAAAATCAGTAGTACTAATAATAAGTGACTTCAATATACTCTGCAAGTATTAAAGATAAATGTACTAAATAACAATAAAATTTGGCCATTATTTTAACACAGTGTCATCTATTTTATTCCTAACCTCAAAGTAATTAGAGTTCTATGTCAGAAGATATTTTTAATGAGAGTAGTTTAAATAACCTTGCATGCAAAGCAGATTACCTTCACAGCCTCGGCCCATTACTTTTCCTGAGTCAGCTACCTTTGCTTTATCAGCATAAAACAAGTAGTAATTGCAGAAAGTGGAGAGCTGACACTTTGGAGTGAGGTACTGGAACTAGAAGATTCATTTAATGTAACAGTAGATTTACACGAGTACGTATTGGGGGAAAAGATAGTAGTGGATATGCACAGTGAAGCTAACAACTAGCAGAATAAAGAGATAATCTGCAAAATTGGGGGGAGCATTTGCCAGTTATTCCTCTGATGGAGGACTAATTCCTGGAATATACACAGAGCTAAAAATATTACAGGCCCCCAAAAGTAAAGGACTGAAACAAAAAAAATGAGCATCTGAAATGAACAGACACTTCTCAGAAGCACAAATGCCCAATAAACACAGGAAAAATTGTTGGCCACTGTGGCAGTGAAAATAAAAAAAACATTGTGGTAATACCTTGTTCCAGAGAGAATGGCTATCAAAAAATCAAATAATAACAAATGCTGGTAAGAATGCAGGGAAAAAGAAAAACGTTTCTACATTAGCAGTGAGAATATGAACTAACACAACCACAATGGATATCAGATTGGAGATTGACCAAAAGACAAAAGTTAGAAATTCCACTTGACCTAGATATTCTCCTTCTAGGCTTCTTTTAGAAGAAGTTGACACCATATCACTCTGATCTATGCATACTCATATCCATAGCAGCATGCTTTGTGGTAGCTGAATTTTGGAATTCAAGTGATGAATGGATGAAGAAAATGGGGCATTGTTCACCATGGAGTGCTATTTGCCATTAAGAAAGATAAACTTGAGGCATTCAAAAGTAAATAGAGACAGACTGAAACCATAATGTTAAGTGAAATATGTCAGACACACAAGCTTTCATATTGTACTATTCCTATAACAAAAATGCAAAACACATGTATAAAACAGCAAAACAGAGACAGAAAAAGAACTGAAGGAGAAAAATGATCAAAATAGAGCTTTTACAAAGAGGAAGGGGACCACAAGAAGGAGGGAGCAGGCAGGGAGAGGAGGGCTAAGGGATGCAAAGCAGGAGGGTTGCTGTGGGCAGCACACATGCACGGGCTCCCCCTGCTTGCACCCAAGGGTGCTGTGAGCACGCACAAATACAAAAGAACTTCCCACAGGCATCACAGGACCTTAGAAGTGTGATACAAGGGCAGAACATTGAAATCTGAGAAAACAGCAAAGCACCTCTGCAGGTAAGCTTATTGGATTCTCCACAGGCTTCTCGACACAAACTTTAAAGGCAAGGAGATCAAGAATGAAAGACCCTCATATCTTATACAATCTCAAAAGAAACCAGAGTATAGATCCTCATATCTTACAAAATAGTAACTTTCAACCCACATTAACATATGCAACAAAAGTATCTTCTAATCTCAATTACTACCTTTCCCACTAAACAGAAGCTGAAGAAATTCATGACCACCAAATCATAGATATTAGAGACAGAAACGATAGACATCAATGTCAAAGGGCCAACACAGCAAGCAGGGTGAGCCGTTAAATGTAAGGGAAATAAAGGAATTAGCAGCAGTTAAACAATGCCATGATGAAATGAGCCCACATGTCCAATCAAGAGACCCAGATTGGCAGAATGCATTAAAAACCAAAAACCCAACAGTGTGCTGCTTTCAGAAAACATACTTACATTTAAAGAAACCCATAAATTAAAAATCAGTGGAGGGAAACCATTTCTATGCAACTGGAGCCCAAAAGCAAGTAGTAGTAGCTACATGATTTTCAGACTAAATAAACTTCAACTCAAAACTGATCAGTAGAGATGAAGATGGTCACTACATACTGGTATAGAGAACACATCAATAGGGAGAGAGAGCAGTCAGATCAACAGGGGGAGACCATAATACTTCACAAAATTACTCAAACACACAGCTAGCTTTTCTTATATGAGAAATCCCAGAGAAATTTCAGAAAGCACAATAAAAGACAAGCAAGGGGCCATGGAGATGGCTCAGTGGAATAAGCACTTCCCTGGCAAGCACAAGGGCCTGAGTTCAATCCCCAGTTCCACCAAAAAATTAAAAAATAAATAGAAAAAAAAATAAATAAAAGACAAGCAATACAAAACAGGGAGATAAGCTTTTTGCAAATGGGAAAGGTACTAGGGATGGAGAGAGGGGGAGGGAGAGGAGGGAAAGAGGGACAAAAAAGATTAAGACATTATATGTACATGCACAGATGCCCCAAAATGAGTGTTGTCATTATGTATAACACATGTACTAAGAAAAAAATTAATTTTTAAAAGATGTTCAGCAATCATTGAAGCCAGGCATAGTGGTACACTCATGTAATCCCAATCTCTGAGAGGCTGAGATTGGAGGAATATAAATTCAAGCCCAGTCTCAGCAACTTGGAAATTTAACAAGGCCCTGTCTCAGAACAAAAAATTTTTAAAGAGATTAAGTTCAATGTAAAGGCCCTCAGCTCAGTCCCTAATACTGAAAAACAGGATGGCTAGATGTACATCTATCACTGTGTATGTGTACACATATAACTGTATATTGTATATAAATACCTTTAATAATGAATTTTGGCAGCACTTTATATATTTTAGATACCAATCTTTTCCCCATCATTAGCTTGTCTTTTGGCCTTTTAATAGTATTTAACAGTGTGGGGAACAGTGGAGCATACCTGTAAGGCCTTGCTTCCCCCCAAAAACAAAACAAAAACAGCAATACTCTGATGAAATACAGAATCCATTTTCTAAATTAGGTTTTGGTGATATACCTAAGAAATACTCAGCCAAATAGCTCAGTGGATGAAAGCGCCTGCAGCAGGGGCTGGGGGTTGGATCATGCTGAGACAGTAATTGAGACTGGGTGTGGGGGCACATGCCTGTAATCCCAGCTCTTGGGAGGCTGTAAGCAGGAGGATCACTACGAGTCTGATCTAGCAGTAGACCCTGAACACTCTGTAGACCCTTCCATAAAATACAAAAAAAAAAAAAAAAAAAAAAAAAAAAAAAAAAAAAAAAAAAAAAAAAAAAAAAAAAAAAAAAAAAAAAAACTTACCAATCTCTAGGCCACAAAGTCTTTTGTGCCTTTACCTTACTCTTGAAGTTCTATTTTTTTAAACTTTTACATTTTGATAACTATGCTCCATTTGGGGTTAGTTTTTGTTTTATTTTGTTTTATAAGGCAGGAGATTTAGGTTAAAGTTCATTTTGTTGCAGGCAACTGTTCGTAGCTATCCAAATATTCCAGCACCATTTCTTGAAAAGACTTCGCTTCCTCCCTTTGGATCACTTTTGCCGCTTTACCAAAATTCAATTGGCTAGGGCCACTGAAATAGTTCAGCAGACTAAGTGTCTGCTTAGACAAGCACAGGGACTGGGGTTCAATCCCCAACACTACATGCCACAGCCCCACCCTCAGGTTCACTGGGCCAGTGACCAAGTCTGGAGGGGTAGCACACACCTACGATCTCAGTGCTGGAGAGGCTGAAAGCAGGAGGACCACTGCGAGTCCAATCTACCTAGTGAGACCCTGTACACACACACACACACACACAATCAGCAAGCTCTTATTCTACTGAGCCATTTCCCCAGCCCCTATTGGGGCTTTGATTAGAACTTATGAGGGTTTTAAGCTTTGTGGAATGTTTTTCTATGTCTTTGGATATGATCATGGTATCATTTAATATGATAGGCTGCACTGATTTTTAATGATTAAACCACCTTTGTGTCCATAGACTACAAGCTACATGGTCACAGCCACCTAATTATCTCTTCCTATTGCTTAATTCCATCAACAGTCCTTTTTAAAGGTTTTTTGAATATATATTCATGAGTGATTTTGATCTGTAGTTTTCCTCATATAAGGATATTATTTTGGTATTGAGAAGCCAATCTCATAAACTGATAAGTGTTCTTTTCTCTTCCACTGCCTGAAAAAGTTTATGGAGATTTTACTTTTATGTAGTTTTGTAAAATTTATTTGAGACAGTGTCTCAATATGTAGCCCAAACTGGCCCCAAACTCACAGCAACTCTCCTGCCTCGGCTTCCCAAGTGCTGGGATTATAGGTATATGCCACCATGCCAAGATATCCTTAAAGTTTTATGGTTTCTAAATAAAATCTAAATCAAAGGGAACAAAACTTCTAGGTAACTTTTGTTTTTTTATTGGAGTTCTGCTAAATCATTTCCTATATTTTTCAACTTAAAGTACTTAATTACTTTAAAATTAAAACATTCTGCAAGCTAGAAAATGCCAATAATAGCAAAGCACAGTTACTTGAACAAAATATCAATCAATTTGTATTAAAGAATAAAAAGTTGCACTTACTTTCCTGAAATTTTTAGAACTCCAGTTCAATATTTTGAACTCTAATAAAAGTTTAGGTAGAAAAGTTAATAATTTTTTTATTTTCCAGATGTTGTAATTTGTGACTGTGGTGAAATGTATGTATCTCCAAGTTCTTCGAGTCTTCATCAGGAGGTGGAATCTTTTGCTTTTCTGCTTAAATTTGAGCTGGTCATATGCTTGTTTTAGCCAACTGTCCACAGGAATCACGCCATGTAGTTTCTGATGCTAAGCCTTACTTGTCAAGTGATTTCCTGTTGGAACGTGACTGCTTAGATTCCAACCGCCATCTTGTGAGGAAGCCAAGACAACCACGTGGAAGGAGGCCCTTACAGCACAGAACAGAGGCCCTGGGCAGCCACAGCTGAGCTCCCAGACAACATCCAGCAGTAAACTGCCCACCGTGTTAAGGAGGCCTTCTCTAACCTTCTCGCTATTCTAGCACTCTGACTAACTTCACTTTGTGTGGAACTCCCCATCCATTCAGCCCACAGAATCATGATAACTTACTATCTTTAAAGGACTAAATCTTGAAGTAGGTTATTATACAGCAACACATGACCATATTCAGGCTCAGAAAACTTTTTGGTGAAATCTTATGATCGCTATCTAATTAATGGAAAACAAGAATAGATCACTGAGCTCTAGATTACTAGTCAAATTTATTTTTTATCTATAAGATTCTCTAATTCTTTCTAAATCAGTGTATACAGAAAGTAGTAAAAATCTCATTCCTCAAAAAAAAAAATTATTTCCACAGCCAAGTGTGGTGGTACATGCCTGTAATCCCAGCACTCCAGAGGCTGAGTCAGGAGGATTGTTGAGAGTTCAAGTTTGGCCTACACAATGAGTTCAAAGCTAGCCTGAACTACATAGCATTTCCTACTGCAACTACACACATTCTTGTTAACACTTACATGTGAGAAATGATGTAATGCAAAACCAAAGGGAAGACCAGTTATGGACAGTCACTTGTTTTAAATTATACCTCAATGAGTCTGCTACAGTTTTTTCCCCCCTAGGAGACTAATGATTACTATAGAAGAAGCTTCTTATACTAGATAAGTCACATTATGCTAATTTTGTATTTAGATCTCTTCTGATAGAAATCTTTTTTGCTTCTCCAATAATAGGAAACTTCAAATTACATAAAGTAGAATTGGAAAATAAAATAGGTTTTATGGCCGGGGACATACACCAGTGGCCTAGCACTTGCAAGGCAAGTGTGAGGTCCTGAGTTCAAGTCCTGGTACCAGAAATATACATGTATATATAATTTCTATTTTATATATAGATAGATAGATAGATAGATAGATATACAATTTTTATTATATATATATATTAAAACATTTTTTAATTTTAGAAAAACAGGTTTTTATCTTAATACCATCAACAACCCCAGCTTTAGAGCACATTCGTGAATTAGATCATGAGAAAGATCCTTATTCTCAGGTTATAAGAAGTCAATTAGAATATACAGACATTGGGCTTTAGCCTAGTTCTACTATCACCTAGGAAATTTCAACACAGAACTCCTGAGACAAGGAGCAATGGTGATACAGCACCAGCCACAAATATCACACTTGTGCATTTTCTATGCTTATTTCAGGTGTTGTGGAAAGTAACATGAGGTCTGATCCGTGTGTTTCTATTGTCTCTTCCACCCAGAAAGATACAAGCTAGATTCATTGTATCATCAATTCTAACCAAAAAGAACACAAAGAAATTATACTTTTCCTTTTTGTTCTATCTTCAGTTCTTGTTACTCACTGGTTGCCCAGGCTCCCCAATTCCAATTGGTCCTGGAGCTCCTGTCCTTCCTTCTTGCCCTCTTTCTCCCTAAGGAAAATAATAATAATTATAATTATAATGGTAATAATAATAATAATGAATGTGAGTTTTTAAATGAATAAACACCACAAAATTCTCTGGAGATTTTAACAAAGAAAATTAGTAAAAATAGCCAAACTTTTTTACATTCATATACATTAAAATAATTCTAGAGGAGAAGAAATTACTTGACAGCCATAAAAATTCATCATCCCTACGCACACAAGTAGAGACACAACACAGCGTTTTCTACTTTTCCAAGCTCTTGGGCAGTCACAGCAGAATGGACTATGTGGCGATTCTTTTGGTGACTGAGACAGACAGGCTAATGACATTGGCACCATTCCCCGCCACTACCCTAGGATATCACTCCTTTCTCTCCCCTTCTGACACACTTCATTCTCTTTTAAGCTTGGATATTTGGTCTCCTTCAAGCCTTTTCCAGAGTCCATTGGCCAAATGGACTCCACCTTTCATAGAACCTCTCTCATTGTTGAAATGCTGCTTGTTCAAGCCACTGTTTTTTTTTTTGTTTGTTTGTTTGTTTGTTTGTTTTTTCACAGAACCAGGGAATTGAACTCAGGTCCTTGCACTTGCCAGGGAAGCGCTTATTCCACTGAGCCATCTCCCTGGCCCTCCAAGCCACTGTTTTAAACAGCTATTTTGCCCTGTCTTGCTATCCCAACCACAGAGAAGAGCCATTTGAAATAAGCCCTTTTATGCTCTCATATTTTGCATGATGCAGGTACCTGCTAGGAATGCTCCCTAGAAACCTTTCTGTCAACTGACTTATTTAATGCCATTGTCCCTCTGATTTCTCCCCCTGGGCTTATTTAATGTGAGCAAGTGGTAATTGATGTGTTGCATACTAGTATTTAGAGTCCATGAATCTCAACAGAAATACATGTACATTTTGAAAAGGTAGATATTTAGAGACAAGCAATTTTTCCACTCCAACCAAATAAAAAAGAGTAGTTTGATCATCTTTATGGTAACTGCCCCGGATGCTATTATTACAGTGTCTGAGCACCCAAGTGAACATAGTTCTACTAGACAGTTCACTGTTACTAATATAGTTAAGTTGAGCAGAGTTCACATCACAGTTCCCAGCCTGAATAATCATCAGTGGACAAAGACACGAGCATTTTTACCTTAATACCTTGCTGTCCAATACCAGGGGCTCCAGGAGGACCATAAGGACCAGGAGGACCTGGATCACCCTAGAGAAAGAAACAATGATACGTTTGATTGAGTCAATGGTACTTGGTTTTTTTTTTGTGTGTGTGTGCATGTGTATAATTTAAGAAAGGGTTTACAGGGTGTTCAGGGCCTCACTACTAGATTGGACTATCAGTGACCCACCTGTTTACAGCCTCCCAAGAGCTGGGATTATAGGTGTGAACCACCATGCCCAGTCTCAATTGCCATCTCAGCATGCTCAGGGGCGGGGCTGGCATGGCAGATACCAGGGATTGAACCCCTGGTCCCTGCACCTGCTTTCAGGTGCTTTAATCTGATGAGCTATTTAATAGTACTTGTTGATACATAAATAGACACAATGAGAGACCATATTCATAAGTGAAATAAATCTTGCATGTGTAAACATTGTACTGTCTCCCTAGTATTAGAAACTAAAAGAGTAAATAAATCTAAAATGCACACTAGATACTGTGAAATGGGAAGAAATCGTTCAAAAGGAAAAAGAAACTAGGATGAGGAAACGAGAAAGCAAGGAAGGGAAAAGATAAAAAAAATAAATAAAAGTAATACTGCTAGTTTCTCTTAGTTCATTGAAAGGAGACATTGATGCTAATATTGCTTGGAGAATTCTATATGCTCATATCTTCTGTGCTGGTTAACTACTTTATTTTTTTTTTTTTTTTTTTTTTTTTTTTTTTTTTTTTTTTTTTTTTTTTTTTTTTTTTTTTTTTTTTTTTTTTTTTTTTTGTCTTTTTGTCTTTTTTGAGACAGGGTCTCACTGTAGTTCAGGCTGGTCTTAAGCTCACTTTGTAGCTCAGGCTGGTCTCGAACTCACAATAATCCTCCTGCCTCAGCCTCCCAAATGCTGGGATTACAGGCATGTGACACCACGCCCGGCTGATTAACTACTTTAAAGAAAACTATGCTTGATATATTAACTATTGTAATTCTGCTATTATTTTGTTATGAAATTTTGTTTCACTTTTTTCCATAAAGTAACAAGTTAAAAAATGAGTAAACATTAGCCGGGCATGGTGGCGCATGCCTGTAATCCCAGCACTCGGGAGGCTGAGGCAGGAGGATTGTTGTGCTTTGTTCATAGTGAGACCCTGTCTCAAAAAAGACAAAAAAAAAAAAAGAAAAAGAGTAAACAAAAATAATAGTTCTTGTTGAGCTGTTCTTATGTACAGTGTTCCACTAAGAGCTCTGAGGATAACAGAACAACTTAATCCACAGTCCTTGACCTCAGTTTTCTATAATCCAGTCTGAAAGACAACATAGACTTAGGTCAGATTATCTACCGAGGCACCTGGGACCCACATAATTTTAGGAGTTCATGAAAATACTTTTACTTTGATGTATAAGATGAGAAAAAATAATGAATATATAATAACAAATTCAGTCTTGACTGTGTTCAACTTTGTATCAACCCAGTCCTACAATTTTTCCTAACAACTTATATGGAGGGAGATACTCACAAATGCAAACATTTTAAGGATGCTAGGAGTTCTAGTGCAACCCACATTCATTCATTCAACAAATCTTTGTTGAATGTCCTGATACATGAATTTTAGTTCTTCCACAGTGACTATCTTTTCTCCCCTCATCTTCATTGCTGATAGAATTCTGTTCAGGTCAATAGCAGCTGTCTTTGCCCTCAAAGGTATAAGATAAATGGCAATTACTCCAATGTGAGATTGAGATTTCCATTCCCACTGAAACTGATTAGTGTAAGATGGCCTCATGACCATTCTGACAAATGAGATGAGAGGGGTATAAAGGAAAGGCTTCTTGCCCCTGCTTCCTCTTTCCAAGGTAGATGTGGTAGCTGTCTTATAACCATAGCACACTAATCTCTAGGATGAAAGCCATGAAATGGAGGAAAACTTGCAGAACAGATGGCCTGTCTGCTAGATAACCTCCCTCATCCGACCCATTCTGAACTGCTTATGCAAATATTCTGTCTACTCAGAAATGACAGCTCTTTTTTTTTTTTTTTTTTTTTTTTTTTTTTTTTTTTTTTTTTTTTTTTTTTTTTTTTTTTTTTTTTTGTATTTTAGTACAGGGTCTACAGGGTCTCACTATGTAGATCAGACAGGTAGCACTTCCCTTGTGTTCAGCCTCCCACAAGCTGGGATTACAGATATGCACCACCACACCTAGTCTCACCGGCCATCTCAGAGCGCCCTGGGGATGGGGCCAGGGATCAAATCCCAGGCCTCTGCATCTGCCTATACAAATTAAACCACTCTTAATCAAGACTTCTGTTGTTCAGAACCAAAATATTTTCAGTTAATACAGTGTATAATGTGGCAAGTCCATAACAGAACTTAAGTCATCTTAGAACTGGGTGAAGCCATGGCACTCAACCCTCCCTGTCATAGGTGCAGAGCCTGAGTCCTGACAAATTACCTGGCCTGCACACATTTCTTCAACATCACTCATATTGATACAACTTTTAGGATCTTGGGCTTCTGGTCCTATGACATGGTGACAGTACAGAAGGATCCCAATTGCTATTGATTTCAAATGCTTTTTAAAAAATACTGAAATTTTCTGTTTATCAAAATGTCATCTTACAACATCTAAGTCCACATTATAATGTTCATCAGATTTTAAAAGGTGCACATACAAAGAAATTTTTAAAGTACTTATTTATAATTAGTATCAATGTTTGGTGTGTTTCCTTCCAATATTTCCATACACACATGTATACGTATATATCCTAAGAAGGATTTCTGAATTCTATGAGTTAATGAATAATTGCTGTTTAAGAATCTCCTTTGACCTAAAATTTTTCTCTGTTGATGCTTGCAAACAGCAAAGTTGAATATAAGTTGAAACTGACCTTCTCTCACACTAAGGAAAATTAAGGAATTTTCATTAAAGCCCCAATTCACCCTGGAGACCTACGATTTGGAAAGGAATACCTTGCAACAGAGCGATGCTGTGTCGGTATGGGTAGAAAGGTGTTGCCTCTCAGAAGTCTGTTGGCACTGAACGATTGCAAGGGGAAACTCAAGGAATAAGAAGAGCGAGAGTCAAATCAGCTTCCCACAGCATCTGCCCAGTCTCAACATTACATAAGGAAAACCTGCCTAAAACACAGCTGTCATAATTCATCACATTTTAAGTGGATTGAGTTCAAAAGTACTGGCTATTCATGCTGCTGAGAAAAGACAATCTGGAAGATAAGTCAATTCAATTTTTTTCCTTTAAAACTCAAAGACATTATTTATTTTTCTATATATTTAAATTTTCAGGAGCATCCAAGTGACTGCCATTTCTCTTTACATTGTCTTGGGCATGAAATCTCTTTCTTTTTACAATATGAGATACACTGACTTTGAAGTTGTTTGCTTGATCTCAAAGTGTAAGTGCTAAAAAACATTCATCTTCCTATGTCTCCCAAATTTTCTCTTCAAGGAACCTTTTTCTTACATGTTCTTGTGCTCTCTATTCATGTTGGAATCTTAATGTCATTTATTCAAGTGCAATACGAATGACTGCTTCCCTCTTTCAGCAGAGGGATGCCAAGTACCTGATATGTGGATATCATGAATAAATACAGAAGTTAACATGCGGTGTGGTTTAAATCTGGGGTGTCCCCTAGAAGCCTCATGATGCTGATGGGATCCTGGGGTGCTATGTTGAATGTGCTAAATGTGCTGTGAGGATACGGAGTCTCTCAGAAGAGCTGAGTCATTGGTTGCTAACCTGGAAGAGTGTGTCTCCCCCACAGGCTCCTCACTTCATTCTCTGCTTCTTGGTTGTCATGAGATACACAGCTGGCCTCTGCCCACACCTGTTCACCACGCTGATTCAACTCAGAGTTTGTCAATCATGGGCCAAAACTGGTGAAACTCTGAGTGAAAAACTCCTTCACTGTACGTGCCAGGTACTGTGTCTCAGTACAAGGAAGGTAACTGAGACGCATCCTTATTTGAGCACGATGATGATGCCTGCAATCTCAGAACTCTGGGAGCTTGAGTCAGGAGGATTATAAGTTGGATCCCAGCCAGATAAAATAGCCTAGTGACACTATTTCTCAAAATAAAAGACTTCTTCAAAGGGCTGAAAATGTAGGTCAGTACAAAGGCCGTGGGTTCAAGCCTCAGCACTGCCAAAATAATAGCAACAACAGTAATACCTTAAGTTGCAGTTTTGTTCCATAATAAGTGAGAAGACATTTAAATACATTTTGTAGAAAATTTGAGAGTTTTTTAAGTAGTGGAAGCTCTGCTATGTTTGGTCAGGAACCAACAGCACATATTGGTAATAGTTTCTTTTCATTGCTGGTAGAAATTGCTTTGGTTGATACCTTGAAATGTTTGAACTGGGAGAATCAAGAGGACAAGCACCTATCCTACACCCACATCCATAAACTCCCTCCAGCCTCAGTCAAGCACCAAGAGCAACTGAGACATTTTTGGATTAATTTTTCAGGATTACAGGGATCTGAGGATTGACACTCCTCACCTGACCACAGCTCCTTTACAGTGTATGTTCACATTTCACCTGCTTCAGCTTCTGTCTCAGAAGCCTGGCATCTTCACCTGGGACCTGCACACCAGTTCATGTTTATTCCATTGTGCTTTCCCACAAGTAGTCCTGAAGTGCTGAAGAAAGAGATCTCTCTACAGTATTATTTCTTCACATGACTTTCTTTGACTTTGAGAGCCTTTAACTAACAGATGAGAACAACAGAAAAACATCAGGAAAATAGATCAGCCCAGAGAGAGTTTTGCTGTGGCCTCCATGTGAGCATGGATATATACGAGTGTGAGCATGTGTGGGGACAGTGACATTAGAGAGACCACCTTGGTCCTCCTCAGAAATTAAAAATGCCTCTGCTGCTGTGGGCCCCAAGAGCACAGGAAGTCAATATCCAATGAAACATACCATTACAAGCATTACCTGGATTCTATCCATGCAGATATATATGAGATAGTAAATGTCATATACTATACATATATATGTTATACACTATATGTACAATATATGTCACATATTATTTAATATATGCTACACATATTTAATATACTATACATATATGGTATAATCCAGATGCATAAAACATGCTATTCCAAGACACAAATCTTATCTCATTGAACCTAACAGTTCCAGGAAGGATATTCTATACTTTATAGCATAAGAAAATAGTAGCCATTTTTAAATGTACCTTTCAGCATGCATAGAACCACAGGAGCAATAAACCTGGCCAGATTTTTATACTCTAGTGAAATCTCAGCCACATTACTTATGAATAATTTGAGCTTTCACAAGATTCCAAACTTCAAGGTAATCAATCTGCCTTGCAGGGTTGAAAGAATTCAAGAAACTGCCCATAAAATATCTAAGTCACAACCAGTCACACAGTGGCTATTTAACATGAATAGACACATTTGTTATTTACCAGGTCTTTACTGACCAACCTCAGTAATGAATCCATGCCTTTAATTGATTACCAGTTTTCCATAATAAGAGCTATAAATAAGGTTGGACCTGTACTTGGAGGAACCTATGATGTGGCTGAAAAGACAAATGAATATGGAACAAAATACAAGCCTGGGAATTTAGCTAATAATAAAAGCATTAGCAGAATACTTAAATCTCTGAAGTAGATATGTTTAATTCTGCCTCAAGGAATTAGAAAAGTTTCATTATAATACAGGAGAAACTTGAGCTGAACAAAAAAGTAAGAATCATACCTAATATGTCAGGGGAAAAGGGAACAAAATTTCAAAGAGAGGGGGAAAAAGACATAAAATGATATGAAATATTCTTGGGACAGTGAGAGAAATCCTGGGCTCAAGGAGCTGGAAATGAAGTGACAGTAGGCTCAATTTCTGCAGCAGCAGTGTTCAGTGGAAATATACAATGAGCCACACATACAGTTTTCTATTTTCTAGTAGCGAGTTTAAGAAGTTAAAAAAAAAAATAAAGGTATAATTAGTAACATATGCTTACTGGATGCATCCAAAAATACAATCATCTCAACATGTAATCAATATTTTTAAAATATCGTAACTTTTCTGTTTTTGACACCAAGTCTTTGGAAACCAGTATATATCTTATACTTAAAGCAGTCTCAGCTTTGGTGAGCTACATTATCCTGTGCTCAACAGGGACATATGGAGACTATTTTTCAGGTTCGCAGTAGCCTGGAGCCTTAGGTCAGAACCATGGACAGTGCCAATATTTAAATAGAGTGAGAATGGAAGCCAAGACAAGAAACTGTGGGAAGAAAATCTCAAAAGGAACTAGTCATTTCTAAGGACAGCTCATGATCTTTCCCTCCCAGACCCAGTCATCTCTCCCAACTCCTTCCACAATATGCAGTATATCTGAACACCTACCCATGTGTCTCTCCATCTGCCTCCCTTCTACACACCTATGAGTACACCATACTAACATAATCTTTTGTTCAAATTAAAACGAGATCCTTCCTATTCTACCTGCTTATTCATACCTTCTTGTTCCCTGCATTACTACCAGAAAAAAACCTCTTACATTTAATATTAATTTTAATTTTATGAATAAAAACTTCTGAAGCTTTTTATTTGGCTCACAAGGTGTATGGTGCCTCTTCCAAAGCCTTCTATGATGTGATTCTAAGCTTGCTCTTGTCTTACACATCACTAGTCACTTCTTCACTCTCTGCTCTAACAGCACCGGGCTACTCCATCCAGCTTCAAGAGCTTTGTATATGGTATTTTTCTCTGTCTGGGATGCTCTCACCTTCTTCTTTCTTTATTCTCACTCACTCTGCAGATATGTTTTTAAAACAACATGACTTGATGGAGGTTTTCCCAGATAAGGAAAAATCCCTACAGCAGACACTACAGTACTGACAACACCAATTTCCTCTTTTTTTTTCTGAGCATTCACGACATTTGCAACTGTGCATTTCTCACTGTGCTAAAGCATTCTTGTATAAATCACATAAGGATACTAAATGCCTATTACACAATGTCTTCTACAAGCTCTTCCAAGACACAATTAATCTTTGTTTCAGGAAAAGAGTAACCAAATCACACTGAATAGCCCAAGGTTACATCTAAGAAAAGTTCAACTAAAGGAAACTCCACATGCCCTATTTCTGGTGCTGGCTGTTTCCTTTTGCTAAAATAATAAATATTTTCCTATTCACTGAAAGTCTGAATTATTTTAAAATAGAACTTTTACTTTTTCTTGTATAAGATGCTTGTGAACAATTTATTCAGCTGTTGGGCTCTTCTTAAAAATAGAAAGATATTTTAGTAACTTCCATTCATTTCTCAGATAAGGATATCTCAGACAGGATATTAACCAGTATTACTATGTTAAGTCTTGTGCTAAATATTTTCTTGCTTTACAAATGAATAACATGATGAATGAGGGCCTTGCAGTGGTACAGCGATTCACAAGTGCCCAGGTTACATTTTTAGCTATACTCAGTTAAGTGATAAATATATGAAAGCAAAAAAAGATCCTTTTTTGGAGGGCATGAAGGGAAAACAAAACAAAAAGTCAATATTTACCAAATATTTCTTAAAGCACACTCCATATTTGTTTGTAATTCATCTTGTTCCAAAGGAAATATTGTGCAATAAAAGACTTGTTTTTAGGAAACGTCTCAAGATAGACTTGGTCTGAATTAGTATAAAGAAAGTTGTCAAAATACTTCAGTACTTAATAAAAATAACCAATATATGTGCTACTCGCTATGGACAGATCCTCACAATTCAAAGGGGTGGGTGTTATTAGCCCTCTACATGGAAGAGGAAAACTGACTCATAGGGACTTAAAATAACTTGTGAGGATCACATAGCTAATAAAGTTGATGGTTGGTTTCAACCACAGTAGTCTAACTTTTACCACTGGTGTTCTCTATACCGTGCCAAATTGCATCTTGAGAATTTTCAGCTCTTTTCTTAATGAACTTTAAAACTCATATGACTGAAGATCAAATTTATATATTCAGGAGAGGATGAAAATACAAAAATCAGATCATTTCATTCTAGCCATAGTGCAAGATCCATCATGAGAACAATTCTCTGAAATAAAATATAAGCCAACAGAAAATCAAATGTATACAAATTGACATGCAAGCAATTTCAGAATCACAAAGTCTATCTGAATCACTGGTAAAGTTAATGTAAATTACAACTTGCAATACTGCTATGAAACAAGTTACTTTACATATAAACTAATAATTAAGAAACTGCACTGAGTGTGGAACCACCATCATTGAAAATCTCTAATTAAAATCTTTTTTGAAATCCTATCTAATTGGTCACAGTCCACATGCTCTACCTACTTGTGCTTGCTGAAGCAAAGCATAGAAACAAAAAAATGATGAGAAATATAAATGAAATTATACTAGATTTTAGTAACTGAACTTCCTTTCAAGGTAGCTATTAGGTTAAGCCACACAAAAATTATATTTGATCATGTTTGACCTATATGATCCAATCTAATAAGAAAGTTATATGACACAGTAGGTAACACAAGCCAAGGAACTGTGTGTCATTCTCCCTAAAATGAAGGGCCAGTCAGCAGCTTAAAGATAGAGCTTTTGAGAACCCTGATTCTGGCAGACACTGTTCAGACTCCTCAAGTACAAAGTGAATGGCTCGAAAATACTCACATTGGACACTATGTACTAATATTTTTTTTCCTTTAGATAAGCAGTTTATTTACATGTGATAGGTATATACATAGAACATCAAAAGTTTATTGCAGTTAAAAGAAGTAAGATGAAATCAAGAGATAATCAAGAATCAAATTCTGAGGAGACCAGAGACAGAGTTTGGGTTTAATTCTGGATGCAATATAAATCTTTTCATCAAACTAAGAGTAGGGGAAGTAAAGGATTTAATTTCTACTTTATTTATTATTTATTTATTATTTTATCTTATTTTTTTAGAGTTAACCTTGTACAGGGAGATTAAATTTATTTTTTTAATTTATTTTTTATTTTATTGAAGTACAAATATCAATCAGACAGTTTTAAGACACCTTAACAAGACAGATTCAATAAATTAATACATTGCAAACTGTTTTCATACTGTTTTGGTATTGTACAAGGTACATACATGATATTATACTTACAGACATTAATATAGGAGATGTCTCTTATCAGTAAATTAAGAGTGTAGCTGTTTACTTATCTTATTTTTTATACCTTAATTATATCAAAAATTCAATAATTATTTTCCTAGTGGATGACCATAGTACTATAAGCTTATTATTATTTTTTAATTTCCAATTTATAAAGGTGCTTCTCACTGCTATCTGGAAAATGGACCTCACTCACAGAGGACAGCTCACTCAGAGATTCTTACTACCCTGAGAAAGATAATAGTGGAAAGAGGTCTGTGGATGCTGAGTATCCATTTGCAGTCCATCAGACAAAATTTGCTGGCTTGGTTATATAGTAATAGTGCTATACATTGTCATGTAATCTGGTCATTTCTCTGTCCTTTGTTCATCTTTTCAATTCAACTTCTATCATTAAATCTCTTGTTCTCCTTAGTATCTACTAATCTGACAGAAAGAACATTAATTTCCAAGAGGAGGTGGCTCTTTAGACAGCGTGACATGTTTCTTAAACCCTTAATTTTAGAGGCTGGGTGGAGGAAGAAATGAAGGGATCTTGTCTAGTGCATAAAGAATTTAAGTTGAGATAATGGCAAAGTTTTGGGTGTAGATAATGGTGATAGTTATACTACGCTGTGAATGTTTTAATACCAGTGAGTTGTACCTTTCCACAAAAAGTTCAAATGACTAAAAATTTATAAGTTTTCAAAATGCCTAAGTTACTTTCTTATTGCTAAAACAAAATACTTGATACCCAAAGTTAAGGGAGGAAAGGTTTATTTAGTTCAGAGTTTGTAGCAGTTTCAGTCCATAGTCTTCTGGCTCTAAGGCAGGGTGGCAGACACACATTGCAGAGGAGAAACAGTTCATGGTGGCCAGAAGGTAGCTAAACAAGCAATGAATGACCACAGTACTTTCTATCCCTTATGTTATATCCAGACTTCTTAGGGTGGGTAGCACTCACACCCATAATCCTAGCGCCCTTCCTGCTAGCATTGAGCTATGAATCACTCCCAGCATCACACACTCTAGATCCAGCCCCCTCTGAAGAGGCCCCACCTATGATTAAATGAGGCTTTGCATAGACATCTACATACAAGCCATAACAAGGCCTTCCATTTGTAATAAATTTTTCCCATTGCAAGGTACTATTGTCACTTTTCTGAAATAGCTAACAATGTAGATATGCTTCATCTTTTAAATGGCATCCCTCTGGAGACAATGAAGTAGCTGATTCTATTCCACATCAGTGCCCTTTTCAACTAGTGTGTGGTGAGACTGGCAACTCCATGGGAATTATCGGCAGCGTTTTGTGCTCCTTGATGCTTCAAAATTTTTACCTCGGCATTTTGTCTACACAGATACATGAATGGTACACCCTAGCCACTAAGAACCATATGGATCAGAGACTTGGGATCAAAACCATCTACCCTGAAGCCACTGGCTGACATCCCACATGTTCTGGCAGCCTCATCAAGTTGTCACTATCAGTTGTCTCATGTCACACGAGTTAATAAGCTCATTCCAGTCCTGCAGGACAGATTTACATGTAGGTCAACACCCTCTCCACAATGAGAATTTCTGGGTTGCTAATGATTTTTCCCTTTAATTGGGGCCAGGAAGAGACAGAATTTAGACTGACATGTTTGAAGGGAAAATTTCACACAGTTTGGCTATGAGTCATTACTTAATACATACTCATAATTAATATGACATAGAGATTCTTCATATATACTGCACACTTGTAGCCCTGTTCAAAGCTGTGAGCCTGTTAAGAGAACCAAAAAGCAAATTACTGTTTCTTCACAACTAGAAAGTCTGTTCAAGTTTCCTGGTTTTTTAAATTCTTTCTATAAAGTAAAAAATATAATCAAGGCTGGTGAGATAGCTCAGGATGGGCTGTTTAGGCAAGCTCAGGCAAAGCACAGAGACCACTGTTTGATTCCCCAGCACCACATGCCATATCAGCTCTGGCCCCAGGGTGGGCTGAGCTGGCCACAAAATATATATTTTTTATATATATTATCATTTTGCTTAGAGTTATAACTTTTAGAACTCTTTTATTTGATCAGTTGTTCTGCGTGAGGAATTGTTGATAATATGTTGCTCCTGATTTACTCTACATAAAAGTCATAACAAATTATATGTCCTTACTATAAATACGAATCATGATCTTTTTAAATGGTTGATTTTAAGAGATGTAAATATTTGAGCTGCATAAGAGCCTAAATAAATCTATGCAAGATGCTTGTTTTCATATTTGGAAGTCGTTTTGAACTATTTTCAAGCCATAATTGGAAATATCGAGTTCGTTTAATAGGTTAATCTACTAAACTAACTTTAACCAAACCAAGTATTGTTGTAGAAAAAATATTAACATTATTCTTAAAAGTGACACTTGAGGTTGTATATATGAAACTAAGCAAAGTTCCAAGTGTCATTTTTAGAAGAAAGAGCAAGTATAAATAAGATACTAAATTAATTAGTGCACAAGAAATTTCTAACGTCATCACTGTCCTTTCACTCTTTATTGCCCAACTATGTTACAAGGGTGGTCAATATTCCTGGCTACCACACCTTTCCCTCTAATTCCTGTATAACCCAGTGCCACCCCCTAACTTTTCTGTGAGTTCTGTTAATATCTCAGTAGGTAAACTAGACATAAAGTAAGACCCAGTCTCATGTCTAAGAGGACTCTGAGTTTCTAGTACTTGAACACAGAAGAAGAAAACACTTAAAGGGAAAATCTGTAGGGAATGGTATGCCCACCCTTGAATGGAACAATGAAAGGTAGAGGCAGGAGGGGAAATCGTCTATGAAGCATATGTTGTAATGTCCCAGTATTTCTGTAATTGCTTAAGGATGGACAAATGAGACTTCTCCTGGGGAAAACTTTCAGGGATGTGTCTTCAAACTCTGTTGGCCCTACCTCTGGAGCTGTAACATGAGGACACTGAAGTGTCACAAGGCACTCCTGAATGTGTCATAGTCCAGCCAGTCTTCTTTCTTGAAGACTGGCTTCAAGAAAGCAGTTGTACATAACACTGAAGAGGAAAATATGCTTGGAAATAATGTCACAAAGACATCTACAAATGGCAAACGTGACATAATATGGCTTTGGCCCACCCTGTGTTATGCTGCTGATTTGTTCAGAAATAATTTTAGCAACCTGTTCTCTGTGATTTATGGATATTGAGTCATTCTTTCTAGTTACAAGAAGCAGTTTTCACAGCCACATGTAATTGCATTTGCTCTATCACCCCAGCCCCATGGAGGGGGCAGTGTTGGGTTCTGAGGGGCTCCAGTCTACATGCTGAGCCCAGCAAGCACCCTCCTGAGTTACACCTTCAGTTCTGGGCTAGGGACAAGGCTTCTTAGGAGCATATTAATTGCAGTCCTAACTGATTTCCAAGACTGTGAGAAGTTATTCTGGGTGTCACTCATGGGAGGAAAGAGCTAAGGTGACTTCTCTGCCAAGAATTCATTCTGAGAAACATTTATATTTTGTTACTAAGGTAACAAAGACACTCAAGGCAGGAGAAGAGCTACTTTACATGTGGAAAGTGTTGATGACTAATGATTGGGAAATGGCCGGAAGCACATTTTTCCCTTTATTGAACATATGCTAGTTTTTCCTTTTGCTTTTCCTTCCATCACCCTTTCTGAAAAACCCTGAGATGAAGAAAATCCAGCCCATTGAGCTACAGAAAGTGATTGTAACTCATGAGAGAGACCATTCATAAATTCAAAAATATAAGCAAGCCCAATCTAGAAACTTGCATGGAAACTTTGCAAATGTTACAAGTCTAAGATTTCTATTTTAAGGTCTCCAGAGAAACACAGCACTTGAATTGCACCCATTAGCATTACTGTTTTCTTATTCCCAAGTGGCTTTTCTTTCTTTCCCTGAACTTTCAGATGAATGTTATAATCAAGTAGAAAATGCACCCTTCGACAGACTGTTGTTTGCAGATAGAAGACACTAAAGGGCCATGGATACATTTCCATACTGTGCTAAAAAAAAAATGTTTTTATCTAAAGTCCACTGTTCAGGAAATTTTGTGGTTTTTCTCAAAGGAATCAATAACACATAGTTTTAGGAGCAGACAACTGGATCTGAATCCTTATCCTGTCCCTTATGAGAGCTATACATTCAGATCCATTATTTGAGCTCTTTGCACTTCAGTAGCCTGATTTGTACAAAGGACAGTAAGATTAATTCATGCCTCAAAATGAAGTGTTGGCAATAAATGAGTGTTTAGAACTGTATGGAACAGGGAAAATATATAATAAATGTAAAGTGTTATTTTAGAAGTTTCAAAATAAATGATATTCTAGTCTATGCCCACTAGAAAACATAGATTAACTAGATTTTAAGATGTTTTGCCTAATTTATAATAGTAGTTTCTTCAAAACATTTTTTAATAAAATGATAGTGGATGAAAATAAAAAAGTCAGTATCCACTATAACATTACTTCCAGGCTAAGGAAGGAAACAGTTGAGGTCTTCACAATGTAGAAGTAGATATTAGGAAGCAAAATGAAATCATTGCCTGAAACCTGACTTTTAAGACAACACACTCAGAATTACACAAAATGAAAAACAATTAATGATTAATCAAAGTGTCAAGCATCTCTTGCTAATAATAAAAAATAATAATTATATAGAAAGTAGTAATAGTCTTTTTAAGTGATTAAAGATCTCACTTATCTTAGTCTTTAAATTTTTTAGAAATGAACTATATATATTCACTTAATGATAAACTTTTTGATTAAGACCTAAATGGTAATCTTACATTATGCATACTTTATCATTATCAAATTTTAATTTAAATTTTTTCATTAAAACATTGGGAAACTGCACTGAGATACCATCTCACTCCAGAGAGAATGGCTATCATAAGGAAATCAACCAACAACAAATGTTGGAGAGGTTGTGGGGAAAAGGGAACACTTCTCCACTGCTGGTGGGAATGTAGACTGGTACAAACATTGTGGAGGTCAGTGTGGAAACTCTTCAAAAGAGTAGGACTAGAAATCCCATTCCCCCTACTGGGAATTTTCCCAGAGGAACTGAAAACATTGTATCATAGTGATATATGTGTACCTATGTTTATAGCAGCACAATGTGTGATAGCCAAACCTTGGCAACAACCAAGATGTCCATCACATGAGGAATGGTTGAAAAAGATGTGGTATTTCTATATAATGGAGTATTACTCAGCTATTAAGAATGATAAACTTGAAGCATTTATACTGAAGTGGATGCCACTTGAACATATACTCATAAGTGAAATAAACCAGATGTGTAAATATCGTATAGTCTCCCTAGTATAAGAAGCAAAAAGCAGAAATACAAATGGAAACGTACAACAACAACTAAAAACAATTGAGTCAGATAAGGCAAAGTGAATGGCATATGCTGCAGGATACTAATCAGCTTTGCTTCTGGATGGTTAACAACCTAAGTTCACAAGTCAGAGTTGGAGAAATAGAAGAGCCACAAGGCCAGCCAACATTTTGGCCCTAGCCTTTCAAGGTCAGCGAAGACTCTGGACATAGAACCTGTACTGCAACATCATGAAACTCAGTGGAGCTCCAAATTTTCTGAACAAGGAGATTATGGAGCCACAGAGGAAAGAGATCGAAGTTCTATAGTGTGCCTGGGGAGAGTCACATGGAGAGAAAACCTTCTCTCAGGCTCTCACAGAGAGCAAACTGGTCAAGCATTGGCCGTGACTCATCCACATGGATGATACATACAAAGGATCTACAGAATGAGGTACAGGACTACAAGATAAACCCTGAGGGGACTTCACTGACCTCATAAGAAACAAAAAGTACATGTGTTGGTATATAGGTCTTGCTCTATCTAAGTCTTAACCATCCAGCAGAAAAGTATAAAAATGAAGTATACACCATGGGGCCATAATAATAAGTTGAGCTGTAAATGGCTATGGTTGACAACTTCTTTGGATAACTCACTACTGTTGTGGAATGCTGAACTGTGCTGGATTGTGTCGTCGAGTTCAGGCACCTAAATTATTTGAATGACAATGGAGTGCCCAGCTCTGACAGGTGTAGACAAAGGAAGGGGTATAGAAAGGAAGAATCATGATGTGTGTGTATAGACAGTACAGTTGGGATTGATAACGCTGTGCTTCTACATAATTCTATGAGAGGCAAGATTTGCACTAATGGTGGTTGGACAGGATATTATGTCGGCTTCTAGTACTATGGACAACCACTAGGAAAATAACAAGGTAGAAAGTATTAATTATTGAATCTTTGATGTAATTCAGGTATAAAACATAAGATATGCAAACAGCTACACTCTCTTAATTTACTAATAAGAAACATACACTATAATAATGTCTGTAAATATAATATCATGTATGCACCTTCTATGATACCAAAATATTATGAAAACAGTTTGCAATGTATTAATTTATCAAATCCATCTTGTCAAGGTATCTTAAAACTGTCTCATTGATATTTGTACTTCAATAAAATAAAAATTAAAAAGAAAACATTGGGAACCTGATAAAATCCTCAAACATTTTTGAAAAGCTGACTTCTTTATGATTATATTGTGAATGTCAAAACACAGAGCATAAATTATGTCAGAAAAATGGTTACTAACTCCCCAAAGTCACTTAACTCATAATTTACTAATAACGAATACATTGTTGGACTTAAAAGCTAAATTTTATTGAAAGAAATTTGTTTTTTCATCTACTATAAGGCTGTCAGACATAAAAAGAATTGATCACATGATGCCAGCTCCTCATGGACCTGTCTCCACATAGCCCGGATGCTCCAGCCAGATCACAAGGCCATGGACACTACATCTAGCCCAGCACCTCCACACCTTCTCTGTACCTCTGGGGATAGGCCCAGGCCTCTTGTCTCAGGCAAGCCACAATTCCAGGCTTTAGTTCTAATCTCCAAAAATGTTAGGCCAGGATGATTTTTAACAAAGTGTTCTTTTTGACTCTAAGATTCCATAATTTTGTCACTGAGACCATCTCCTGCCTTGATCCATAATTTTAAGCCTAAAATTATAGTCTTAGCAGGAAAATAATTATGGAAATGTGCATGTACTGTGCAAATAACTTTTCTCTTGCTTCAGGGTTTTACCTCTGTCTGGTGTAGTTTTATGAAAACCTCTACTCAGTATTCAACAGAGCCATTTCTTTTTCCCAGAGAGAATTAATCAAAGGCAAAGGCAAGACAAGTCAGTTTCTTCAGATGAAGCTTAAGCATGCTACCACTGAGAAATCCATTCTATTTTAATTTGCCAATTAAAAGTGGCCTGGGAAATCTCAAACTGTCATTATCTCATTAAAAATACATACGTGTCACTCCCTTTCCTCCATCTGGAAAATTAACATTCAAGTAACCCAGTTGCTCCCTACAATTCAAATTTAATACCACTCTGAAAGGATTGGCTTTCTGTAGTTTCAGAGGAGGACAGCAGCTACTGCAGTTAATTGCCACACGTTGTTCTCAGTAGCCGCCTCTGGGTCGACACTATTTATAGGATATTTACTGTGTCCATGAAATTTATTAAACAATAAGAAGAGTTAAAAAGATTGCTTCTAGAAAACCAATGGTCCTTCTCTTGGGAAAAGAATTCTTATAAACAGTTCTTTTTAAATCAAATTTCTGTTTTTATTAGTACATGTTTGTAGTTCGTTCTATTTAACTATCTTTTCTACCTTCCCTATCTGGTTTGCCTAATTATCTGTGGAATGACTTTACAAGCGTGCTACTGATGGTCAAAATTACTTGATTTGTATTGCAACAGTTATAAATTTCATTTCCCTACAAACTGTCTATTGCAATGGCATTACCTGCAATACATGGAAAGATTCCAATTGCTACTTGATACAGTTTTCAGTTTCTAATAAACCATAAAATAATGAAAATTCATAAGGAAGGAACAGGGCTGAACAAATAGCTCAGCAGATTAAAGTGCCTACAAGCAGGTGCAGGGGCTGGGGGTTTGATGCCCGGGCCTGCCATGCCAGCCCCACCTTCAGAGTGTGCTGAGACGGCAACTGAGACTGGGCACACCTGTAATCCCAACTCTTAGGAGGCTGTAAATATGCAGATCACTATGAGTCAGATCTAGTCGTGAGACCCTGAACATCCTGTAGACCATTTCCTAAAAATACAAAAGAAAAAAGGAAGAAACAGTTGCAATTCTAGATAACGGCTTATCTTTAATAATTCCCTCTTGATAATAAAAAATAAAGCTAAGTCAATGACTTCCTGCATATTCTTGAGCAGGGTTCTGTGTATTCACCTTCAGGTTATTCAGTATTTCCAAAGTTATTTCCTCAATGTCCACTGATTTCAGCCTAATAAAAACATATATTAGCATAATGTACAAGGGAAAAGCCATTCTTATCTTTAACCATTGGGTAAGTTTACCTTATTGCCTTGAAATCCCTTTGGGCCTGGATCTCCTGGAGGTCCACTAATGCCCTGTTCCGAGATGAAGACAACAATTAGTTCTGTGCCCAAAAGGCCAACCAATCATGAACTGTTCTTTAGCATTCCCAAGATCCTGGAGTTAGAAATCAGGCTGCATGGCACAGAGTTCTCTTACAATGACATTCAAAGGAGAAACTTAATGACATAATATCTTGAGTTAAATAAGCAATATCTAAAAATAACAATTTTCTACAGTTATATCTTTACAAGCTCTACCTATTCTATCTTGCAGCAGATTTACTGTTTCTGTCTTAATATTTAGTTTTTTGATTCATTTCAATTTTAGCTCAGTAAGAGATGTGGGTCTAGTTTTAGTCTTTTCCTTATAGAAAGCCAGTTTTCCAACATTATTAAAGAGGCTATCATTCCTCCACTCAAGGTGTTTGGCCCCTTTGTCAAAGTCAAAGAATCTTGAATATGTTTGAAATTGTTTCTGCATTTTGAACCTTGGGGCTGCTTTTTTTCATCAGCACTGTGCTATTTTTATCATTATGTCTTTATACTATAATTTCAAGTCAGGGATTGTGATGCTCCCTGCCTTTCCTTCATTGCCCCGAGTTGCTTTTGCTATTATAGGTCTCTTCTGGTTCCAAATAAGTTTTAGGATTGTTTTCTCTAGTTCTGTGAGGTATATTATTGGTATTTTAATCAGATTGCATTAAATTTTGAAAGTATGGCCACTTTCACTATATTGGTTCTTCCTACCCAAGAACAAGGACTGCACTCTATTCTCTGAGCATTCTTTGATCTCCTTTTTCAGAGCACTGTAGTTTTCAATGTATAGGTCTTTTAATTTCTTTGTTACCTTGATTCCTAAGTACTGGGGAGGCTGTGGGGTAAAAGGAATCCACTCCACTGTTGGTAGGAGTGTAGACTGGTGCAACCACTCTGAAAGTCAGTGTAGAGATTCTTCAAAAAGCTAAAACTATAGATTCCATTTGACTCAGCTATTCACCTTCTTGGTGTCTTCCTGAAAGAATTAAAATCATTGTACCACAGTGACATATGCGTGCCCATGTGTATAGCAGTGCAGTTTGTAAGAGCTAAATCTTGGAAACAACCCAAATGCCCATCAGTGGATGGATGGATATGGAAAATGTAGTTTATTTATACAGTGGAGTGCTATTTGGCCATAAAGAAGAATAAACTTGAGACATTTCTAGGTAATGGATATACTTGAGACCATATTCAAGTGAACTGAATCAGGCACACATGTTCAAATGTTGCATGGATTTTCTGGTGTGAGAAATCAAAAGTGTAAGTAAGGACCAATGTTTAAAATAAATATTGTGAAATGGGAAGAAAATGCTCAAATGGGGGGCCGCAGAGATGGCTCAGCGGAATAAATGCTTCCCTGGCAAGCACAAGGGCCTGAACACAATCCTCCATTCTACAAAAAAAAGAAGAAAAAAGTTGCAAAAAGAAAATGCTCAAATGGGAAGAGGAAATGAGGCAAGGGAGAGAAAAAAGAAAAGGAAAAAAAAAAGAAGATAGAAGGACAAATGGAAACAAGCTTTTGTAAATAATAAGAAGAAGAGGGCTTGAAGGGAGAGGATGAAAACAGGGAAAAGAGAAGAATCAAGATACATCACGTACAGGTACAGTGTCCCTCCTACAAATGTGATTATCATTGGAAAAATGTCCCGATAAAATTAATTTTAAGAATAAATAAATTAGCAGTTATGCTAATAGCAAACATTGTATTAATGGAGTGTTTGTTTTTGGAACCTATATTTCTAGCCCTCATTTCCAGGCTAGATCCTTTTTAAAAAGATTTTGCCTAATAAACAAGGCATTTTTCCTTTGGAATCTCAGACATATAGCTGAAGGTTACGGCCTCCAGTGAGCCTGTGGCAACCGGAGTTAGGGCCTCACTCTGATCATTCCAGGCCAAAGCCTAAACGTGTAAGTTAACTAACTACTGTCTAGGAAAAGTGTGGGTAAAATTTGCAGCAGGTTGTGGAAATGCAAAAGTCACTGTTTCCACATATATTTATCCACTGTAACATTAGAAAAAACAAGGCCCCACCTGGGAAAAAGTGACCAAAATCTTTTTTGAATCTTGTGGTCACTTTAGTGCCACATACTAAAATCTGTGACATATATTTAAGTTAAATAAGTGCCTCACTGACACTGACAAAAGAACTATAAACTGCTATTCGGGGTTTCAGGGTAAATCCTGAGGGGATCTGACTGACCTTTTCAAATACGAAAGTTACATGTTTAGTTATGTAGGTCTTGCTTTATCTTGGTCTTAACCATCAAGCAGAAAAGTATAATGAGGTATAAAAAGTAAAGCCATATTAATATATTGAGATGTAAAAGGCTCAAGTCAACAACTTCTGATGTTGTCAGTCCTTCAGATAACCCACTACTATTAAACTACTGGACTATATTGAATTACTTTGCTGAATTCATGTACCTACAATATATGAATGGCAACGGAATACCCATCTCTGACAAAACTAAACAAAAAAGGGGAATATAAATGAAGGAACATTTTTTAGTGAAAAAAAAAAATATATATATATATATTTGTATATACAAAATAGCACAGATAAGCCGGGCATGGTGGCGCATGCCTGTAATCCCAGCACTCGGGAGGCTGAGGCAGGAGGATTGTTGTGAGTCCGTGACCAGCCTAAGCTACAAAGTGAGCTTTAAGGCCAGCCTGAACTGCATAGTGAGACCCTGTCTCAAAAAGACAAAAAAAAAAAAAAAAAAAATAGCACAGATATACAGCTACTATCTCTTAGCTCAATGAGAAAAATGTTTTGAACTAATAGTGTTTAGACAAGATATCATGTCTACATCTTGTACTATGAATAACTACATTAAGACAATAACAAGCAATGTATTAATTATTACAACAGTCCTACTAACCTGTTTTGAAACAGTATCATTGCTACTTCTTTCTCAATAAAATTAATATAAAAAATAAGTGTCTTAAAGAATTGCCCCACATTACAGAGTATTAACTACGTTTAGTGGTAGAGCCTAAATAGTTTACCTTAGATAAGATACAGAAGTCTTCCAATTATATTACAGGTGGCAATGCAAACTAATTACATCCTGCCCTTAACTGTTTTGCCTTTCTTCATCTACTTAGACTAATCTTTTATCTCCTTAGCTACTTTATAAGTCAGTTTGCCTGCAGATAACCATCTTTGGGGAGCCTGAGGTCATCAAAAATATATGTAAACAGTTTCCAACCCATACTGAACATCAGAAATCTCTGAGAACCTTACACAATATTGGTGCCTGGCTCTAGTTCCCAGACATCCTGATCTAATTGGTAAAGGGTACAAGTAGGGAAAGGGACTTTCAAAAAGTTTTCCAAGTTGTATTAATCCACACTTCGGTTTGGTTTTAGCTTCCTTACCTGAAGTCCTCTGGGTCCCTTGGGTCCATCTGGGCCTGAAGCTCCCTAAAGAATAAAATGAGTGGTGAGTCTCCCCTAGTAGCTGTCTCCCAGCTACAAGGACTTTAGGCGGGAGGAAAGGATTGTGCCCTGAGTAATGGCCAGTCTTTCCTCTTATACAAACACCAAAGCCAACTAACTAAAATTATGCTAGTGAACAAGAGATCTCAAAGTCAAACTTTGCTGTTTTTTCTTTTTTTGTACTTTTTCAGGGAAGGGTCTACAGGGTGTTCAGGGTCTTACTACTAGATTGGACTCCTAGTGATCACCTGTTTACAGCCTCCCAAGAGCTGGGATCACAGGTGTGCATCACCACACCCAGTTTCATTCACCCTCTCGGCACACCAGGGGCAATGCCAGTACTGCAGACAGAGGATCCAACCCCCAGTCTCTGAGCCGGCAAACTTTGCTTTGATAAACTTGATGAACATATAGTTCCATGTCATTTGGGGCTTTTATAGTAACACTACAATCAGAGTAAAGAAAGTATTTCATAAAATTCCTTACAAGACTGTAAATTTAGCAAAATATTATTTGCTTCCATAAAGCAACATCACTAAATTAAAAATTCAGTGAGTTTCCATGATATATATGATATATCATGGAAACTCACTGAATATATATATATATATATATATATTGCCATTTCCATTCTCCTCTATTTTTTTTTTTGTTTGTTTGTTTTTGCGGAACTGGGGTTTGAACTCAGGCCCTTGCGCTTGCCAGGGAAGCACTTATTCCACTGAGCCATCTCCCTAGCCCCTTCTA